>OLKM01000065.1:452790-536280 GCA_900291075.1 Melanogrammus aeglefinus
AAAGAATTTGAGAATAGCCCCTTTACTGGGTGTAGACCTGGCCCATCACCATCTAACACATATCACAAAAACGCGATGCTGCCCAAGTATAAAATGCTTGTTGAATTGACTAATGTCAACAAAGCTAGCTTGGAGCGAAGAGATTACAGTGGCATTTCGTTATTTTCATAGATCTCTCTGCGGTTTACTCAAGGTTTCGTCCTCAGCTTACACGTCTAAGGGTTGGAAGCCTATTTTAGTTCATTATTTTGGCTCTTCATTAACTCTTGTTAAATAGAAACTGGCCAGACAACATTAAAGTAGCAAAAAAATAACAGATTTCATTGGGACCGGGAGCTCAGCGCCGGGGGCCGGCGGGACCTCCTGCACCTCCTCGCCGGAGGAACTCCGGGAGTCCGCAAACAGCAAAAATCCATTTCTCCTTCAATCTGGACTTCAGATTTTAACTCAATAAATCAGATTTACCTTTGAGCATTTCCTATTATATGCTACTGTGTAAAATGCTGTTTAGAATTAACATTAACATCAAGATAGAAGAATCGAGTGACGCTCTTATTCCCACTCTCATTGCTTGACCGCGATCTGGCATCTAGGATCGATTGCTCTTCCATGGGTCCCCGGATGTTAACACTGGATTTTCTGATGTTGAATTTTGCAGGTGAATTTGGCATGTTGAATTTGGGGATGTTGAAAATATTTAAGTTGAATTTTTTAGTGTTGAATATTTGACTTTGAATTTTTGAACATTGAAAAGTAAAGCCAAATATGATTTATTGAGTTAAATTCAGAGGCAAAAAATCCAGATACTTAATTTCAATGCATAAATATTCAGTGCTTAGAATTCAATTGCTTTTCATTTTCAAAATCCGATGGCACAGATTTACTTCCATATGTATGCTTTCTCACACACTACTAATCTCTTACATACACTACTAAATTCTCTTGCATAAACACCTATACTCTCATACACACACTACTATTCTCTCTCAAATACCCAACTATATACTCTCACACACTACTATACTCTCTCACATACACAACTATACACTCATATACAGAGATGTAAAAGGAGTATAATAGTTCGTGTGTATGAGTATACTGGTGCATATGTGAGATTATAATAGTTTGTGTACGACCAAGTATGAATTCTGTCCCAGGGGACCCATTTTAGAGACCAAATGTCTAGAAGGTGGTTACATGCTAATGCACACAAGTATATATGAGTATTTGTAAATAGTATTGGTAGTAGTAGAATTGTGCATTGTCCCTCTGTGCTTTTGTACAGTGCATATCTTTGATAGCACCCATTTGCACCTGGTTTTGCAGCCTCTTTTGTACATTTAGCAAACATAAATAATTCATCAGGGTTGAGATTCTGACCAATATTGAATTCAGAAATTCTGATATGTACCCTAAATAGTCCTTAAATTAACTGATTTTCCTCTTTCCAGTTTTGGTGTCTTTAATACGAGTGCCAGGGGTTTCTCTTTGAATGTGTTCATCTCATGGAAGCTGAATTCTTTGCAATGTTCCTGCGGTAATGCAAAAGTATTAGCCTGCAACCTGATGTATGGTGGGCTACCACTATAACATCATCAGAATGGTAGCAAGCAAGCCTTCACCCCCCTCCACCAACCATCACTTTGAGCCTTGCTTCATTAGCATTGCAGATAGCACCTGGTGTAGCGTATGCAAGGAGAACTCCAGGGGAAATAGGACAGAATTAGCTAATTAGGCAGGCAGCCTCGACACAACAGAAATAACTAGCTTCAGCAAAGGGGGAGGATGGCGGTTACTAGGTGGAATCAAGAGTGTATTTCTCCAGCTTAAAACTCTTTAAACTTGTCCTTCCTGGGAGATGATGTTGAATACAAAGTGCGAGTTTATGCAAAAGGCACAATAGCGGTCGTGGTGGTGGCGGTGTGGTTAATAACGTCGCCATCGAGAGGAGATGGCCGTGTTGCTGGTTGACGGATGGTAGAGGGGGAGGGGAGGAGGAAGACAAAAGGCTGTCATGATGCGAGACCCCTTGCTCATCACCTGCTGGAGTCAAGGTCAGCGCGCTGCCTGGTCAGGACCTTAAAGGTGCATGTGTTTAAGTTCTTCAAAGCAATGGCCACGAGATCCAGTTGACGGTTGTGTGTTGTGTGGGAACTACTCAACGCTTATTGGGTAGCTTATGTTTTACTGTTCCACACTCCTCTTTCAAGGAGATGCTCATTAACAAAAAAAAAAGGCTTTGAATTACAACGAGAAATATACAAGTTAATGAGTATACCGAAAATGTTATCGCTTTAGTAGTGTGTAATAAAAGCTGCCCCTAGAAACACTATTTGGCCTCTAATGGAACACAACAAATATTGCAGATCAGATACTGAAGGAGTGCATCTTGGATCTGCCCGGTGGGACTATGGGTTGTTAAGATGGTCTGGATATCTTGCGTGTCTGCCTGCATGTGGAAGGTCTCTGGGCAGGAGGGGGATGGGGTGAGGTATACTGGCCTGCCTTATAGCTTCAGCACAAATAGCTGGTGCTCTGCTCTGAGTGGGGCTAACACAAGGGGCCCAATAGTGCTCTAATGCAATATTCATGCAGGGGATGCTAGCATAGCAGTTAAACACAGTGGAGTTGTGAGAAGACCTTCCAGCCCACTATCAGCCAGCAGCTGCTGCCTGCGCCCCCACCACCCCTTTTCCCTTTTTGCCTCTTCCTCGCAAACGTGACCCATCCTCTCAGCACGGCATTGTGTTCTCCTTTCTCTCACCTCCTCCCCCCAGATCCCACTCTGCTGCCTCTTACTCTCGGCCATTAATTTTTAATCACAACTTAAATGGGCGCCTTAGCTGTGGCCATGGGGCCAGCGAGTCAAGGGCCCTTGCCTCTGGTTACAAAGTAGGAAATAAATTTTAAGAGATCAAGCTAAACATACAAGGGAGGGAGGGGGCCGTGTGTGGGTTGGGGTTGGGGGGGTAGGGGGGAGCGCGCTGAATGGGAAGAAATGTGCAGAGAACCAAAAACCGGCTACCGTCGCTATTTGAACTTAATTAAAATTGCACTGCTTTCATCATGGTCTAGGAGTGCTTGAGGAAACTCAGATCAAATTAAGATTAAGGCTTATTTTTCTCCCACAAGTTTGTCCTTTTTTTTTTATTTTTATTGACCAGAGCAGCAGCTTTTTATTTCATGTTTTCCATACTCTTGTCGGAAGGCCCCACAGGGCAGCGAAGCATAATAAACAGCGACTACATAAATTATCTGCATCTGTTGCTTGGGGATTACGATTATATTGCAAAGAATTTAGCTAAATGCATATGGGTGCTACAAAGAACAAAGTGTGTATTCATTAACAGACCGCAATACTATATAATTTTGTTGGACTAAAGTGGAATTTATAATCTCTTTATGTATGTCCCCAAATGGTTATATATTTTAATCATTGTACTTTTATCTATGTTCTCGTGATTCATTTTGGTTTGATTATCCTCGTCCCCGTCTACTATATAAATAGAAAAAACAAGCTAATCAATCATCCATGATAGACAGCTGAGACGTTTTGTGGTCAGGTGGCCAAGCCTCTTCGTGTTTGACACCGCCTTATTTGTTTTCCGCATTGGGGTGGTCGGACAAATCCCATAATGAGCAGTGAGAAACGGTCTGCTCGCAGTCCAAGGGCAACATTGGCCGAGCGCGGTCCTGGATCACTGCTGACCTAAACGGGGCTCCACCACACAACCGCCGCCTGCTCAGACCTACATGGGACTGGACACGCCAGTGCTTGTTGACACATCTGTGGCGTCTTTCCCCCCAGGCTTATGGCTATTACATCTGTCTGTTTCCCCTCAAGGAAAAAAGAGACCAAAGGGCGGGGCCTTGTGTACCGAACACCAATTCAATAGAAAACAACCAACAGAATAAATGTTAGGGAGGGACCACTGGTGTTGAAAGATGGTTTTAGGGACAACTCTTTCCCCACTACTCTAAACACATTCGACTGGATCGTTCCAGATTGACTTGTGCTTCATGTTATAGCATTGACAACACAAATACAATATGTGCTTGATACTAGTCCATATAACATGAGCCAATCAAAGATCATACTAGGTGGTTCTTTCATCAAACCATTTGCAAAAGTGTGTGCACATTTTCTCCCCTGTGGAGTTAAGGATAATATAAAGGATCAGCCCAGCGCTACACTAGTCACCCCTAGCGAGCTACTTGAACAGAGCAAATAGACCACCCATCGATCCTCAACTCCTAACCTGACAAATGAACAAAAACAAGGCAGCAGGCTAAGTACAATCAATGCTGGCTGGGGCACCCCCCTCCCTGTCAATGACAAACGTGCGCACGTGCACACACACACACACACACACACACACACACACACACACACACACACACACACACACACACACACACACACACACACACACACACACACACACAGGCAAACACAAAGAAGTAATCTCTCACTAATCAAGGGCATCGATCATTCTCCAAACCACATCTGTCTACACCCCCACTGCTACCCCTGGCCCGCAACGTGCCGAAGCAGATTGATTACTGTGACAGTGCAGGGAAGAAGGGGAGAGATGGACAAGGAGGGAGAGAGGGAGTTAAAGCTGTGGAAATCTGTGGGAAAGCTAAACAGGTTAGGGGAAACAAAGACATAGAGAGGTGAAATCCTAAACAAACAAAGAGCCATTAATCCTGTAGTATTGGCACAGTGGTGCCTGTGGGGGGGGAGGGAGGATGGAAGAGAACCAAGAAAGAAGGAAGGGGCGCAGGGAAGGTTGTGTATATGCAACAAACTCGGATTGAATTAAAAGATGTCTAAAATAATCGTATGTTATATTAGGTTGCGTACTCTTCACATATCGTCCTACACACAATCATGTAGAGAATGGAAGGAGAACATGGCCCGACTGTTCTCATTAGCATATCAAAAGCTAAGTCTAGTCTTTGATTCACTTTGGTACTGTGGCCGATGAAAGCATTCGGGTGTGCATCGCAAAGCGCATTCATCTCTTCACATTTACTATTCCCTATGAATTAGGTGAACACAGCTGAATCTAACGGGTGAAGCATGCGATATGAGGTTTGGATGAGAGACAGCTGAGAAAAATTCATTAGCAGATTTGAACTGATTTGAATCAGTTCAAATCTTGGAGAAGAGTGGATAAACGCAAGTTCGCTTGGAAGATGAAGGATTTGTACATTGCACAAATAGACAACCATTGGAACATTTCAAGAGGGCAAAGTTAAGAAACAGATGGTATTAAACACACTGGCAAAACACCCTCCCTATTATCCTGATAGCCGTTTGTCCTCCTTATCAAACCAATTTAATCAATCGCAACATCCACAATGATGCATTAATAAAAGGCTCATCTGTTGCAGCACCTGGTGCTTTTTTGTAAACATTTCAGTCTGCTGAGATTTTCTCTTGTTCCCTTGATCTCATTGTCATGGCAGTTTCCCTGTCTCCCTCCCATCTTATTATTGCTGTACGTTAGTCATGCTGTTGTCATGTTCGTCTTTAGTAGTAATTTTGATCTTGATTGAGTCTTGCTAACCTTGCTGTAATCATGTAAGTATTGCTGAATTCATGCTACGCAGTATTACTGTGGTCATTTTAGTCTCGCTTAAGTGATATTATTCTTGCTTTACTTATTTTAGTCTCTGATGCAGTTATCCTAACCTTGCTATCGTCATGTTAGCATTGCTGTAGTCATGTTAGTCTTGCTTTGTTGGTATTTCTCTAGTCATACTCTTGTTTTGTTGTAACAACCAAGCCCTACTGTAGCCATGCTAGTCCTACCATACGATATAATTGTATATCAACCAGGTTCCATCTAAGCTCATTGGAGGCTTTTCTTGCTCAAGATAAAAGCAGAATGAAAGACGTCAAGATCTTTAATGGAAGGCATTCTTGGAATAGACAGTGTATTTCATAATTGTAAGTGTATAATTAGTGTATGATTATAAGGTTGAATGCAGTAGCAAAATTATTGCTGAATGTAGTTTTAATATGAAGTAATATATGTATTACAAACTATAATCCAAGTACCCTTTATTGATACACTTGCAAACCAATACATACACAATCAATGTCAATATTAACAACCCACAGTCCATTGTTTCATGAGACTTTTTGTATTGATCTATGTATAGATTTCAGGAAACACAGCACATGCTCTTAGTGACGCTAATGATAAGGCTGGCAACCAGTGGCTATTTGGTCCTAAGATGGTATGGAAAACAAGCAGTTCAATTATGGCTTGCTGTTGGGGAAACATCATGCATACACTCTAATTTCTAATGGAAAATTACAGTTTTGTAATTCTGTGTTCAGTCTTTTAGCCAACCTCTTTGTGTATGTTTCTGCAGGTATGTGCCTTTTGTCAAGCATTTGAATTAATGCTGCAACACTTACAAATTCCCTTTGAGGATAAATAAAAGTACTATATCTATCTATCTTAGCAGCAAAGTTAATTTGGCTACCAGTTGATGGGAGCAATTGAAATAGGGTACTAAAGGTCAATACTCATATTCTATGTGTGTTAGCCTAGCCACATCAAATCCAAGACCATTATGTTATTTATACTTCAAATGGTTGAGCACTGGTCTCCAGGACGTGGAATATTCAAACGGTGCCATGCTGCCTTTTGTTGGGGTGACCCCAGCACCAAATAGTCCAACCTAGATCACAATGTCCAACATTAGAGCTGGTAGGCATCAGTTATGATCTCTTCTTCCCCATTGCTTTTATGCATTTCTGACCCTGCTGATTGGCAATGTACTGTGTGACCACATAGGGTAAATAGGACATCTTTACATCTGTAGGTATTATCCTTATTTCACTTCATATGTGAAGATGGAATTTCCCTGGTGTGGAAATTGAGATCTTTATCTCATAGTGGTAACCCAAGTCCACAACTGTGTATTCTAACTCACAGTGGGGAGACGGTGAAGTACGGGACTAGTATGTGTGTGCGTGTGTGTGATCGGACTTCCAAATGGGTCATGCCTGTATTGATTTCTACTTTCCACCTTCCGCTGTAGCAGAAGAGAAACAATATGTATCCACAGTTTCCCTGTGAATAACCTACCTAAACAGAAAGAGAAGGTCACCCAGAACGATGAAAGCAAAAAGGTTAATTTGGCGCAAGAAGCATTGCAGCCATAATGGAACAGTGCTGTCATCGAGTCCACCTTGGTGTCATTTATACATTGAACAAGGTGGTGATGGACCGTGTTCACCCTACAGCTGGGTTCTCAATTTTAATCCCAAAGTGCTTGTGTAAATAAAACAGTCATTTGGCTTTACATTTATATCAACTGAAAGTAGTTGAACAAGACAGACCAGGGGACCATTTTTAAAAAATGTTTAATTAGTATAACAATAAGTAAGGGACTCTTATTCATATCATGGTTTTTGAATGCGTTTACTGGAGTACAACCAAAGATGGGCATATTGACACACTCCAATGATTCTGCGAATGGTTTGATGTACCAGAGTGCTGTCCCTGATTCAGTGAGGGCTAAAGGAATTGGTATGCCTAACTTCCTGGCTTGGTGCTTTTGCTTGCTTACTCCCCTGCCTGTGTGGCTGTCGGTCCGTTCTACACTGCCTATGCCTAGCTCTCCATTAACCGCCTGACAGATCAGTAATAAACACAGCCTGTCACCTTCAAGGGCTCTCCTCTCTCCCTCTCCCTCTCTCCCTCTCCCTCCTCTCTCCTCTTCCTCTCTCTCTCTCCCCTCCTCCCTCCTCCCTCTCCCTCTCCCTCTCTCCTCTCCCTCCTCTCTCTCTCCCCCCCCTCCCTTTCTCTCTCTCCCCCCCCCCCCAAGATAGCCCAGGAAAAAGGCATGAATATTAAATGGAAATCCATGAATAAATAACCAAGTAAAAAGGACTTCCTTCTCTAACCTCATCCTGTATCCCAGAGGAGGATGGGAGGAGAGAAATCTGAGGGAGGGAATTGAAAAAGGAGAAGAAAACCTGATACATCTCAGTAGAGAGTATGCACATACGTTAGGTAATTGGCTTTACTCTACTCCCAATCCTGTGGTGTCGTGTTTGCGAACATATTACAAAGACGGGGGGAACAGAGATGGGCAGAGGAGAAGCTTCCATACTCCATCCCCAATGGGGATGGGAATATATCCATAAGTGTGCAACCTGGGGGATGAAAGGCCTCCATATTGCAGTTGCGTGATAATGTATGCATGACAAATGCTAATGAAGCTGGGAAGAAAGCTGGAAGGGCAACGCGTACATGAGGATGTGATGCTCCATGTGCAGTAAACAAACAAGCACATCACTTATTGGTGAGGTGTACACACGACTACACTAGCCAGCCCCCTTGGCATGTAACACTTACAACTGAACAAGGAGAATAGACGTTAATTTGCTCCGGGACAATCCGTGTTCATTTGTGACTCACCGTTTCCTAATTATCATTCTATCGTGGTAATAATTAATGCCAAGGTTGCATTCAGTGGAATAAAACAATAGGATGACCCCGAGTACGGTTTTAATGTGCTATTGGGACAAAATGGAAGTCAGCAGCTATGTCTACCCGTCATTTGCAGACAATCCTCAAAGACAACAAATATAAACAATACAGGCCAAAAGGTAGTGACTTCATTTGTGGAAAAATTTTCTTCTTGCAATACACAATTGTCTTGCGCAAGCTAACTTTGTCTTTATGTGTTCATTATTCACAGAGGTAAGAGGGAGGCTTTGTTTTCCATGCCAGACTAAATGATGTAGAGATAAAACAAGAATCTCAGACTGCCAAATAAAGAGAGGCGGCTTGGCAGCTACTGTGCTACAGCAGTCATAATGTATTCCCTTCAAATCGCTTGTGCGGATTCATGAAAGTAAATCCTTTGAACTGTTTAAAGAGTGACGTGAAATGTGGCTAGCAATGCAGAACTGAAAGAATTATTTGAATAATTTTCTTTTTTTTTACCACAGACACATGGCTAACTAAAAGTGACAACACTGTTTGAATGAAGTGTGATTCAGGAGATACAAACTGACAGGTTGAGTAATGTGACCTGACTGCTCTCAATTCAGTTTGCATACCTGACAGTTTTCAACAAGGTACCCAGTTATAAGCTATAAGAAATTGAGTCATTGGTACAATCAGCTTGATAAAAGAGAAAGCAGTAAATAACATATTTTAAATACAACGCTCTTGACTATATGTATTGATGATTCATCCTGATTGCATTGGATGTAGGGCTGAACGATTTGGGGAAATAATTATTATTTTGACCAATATCACGATTGTGATTTAATGTGCGATTTTTATAATTTATGTTGTGTTCCTTTATGTTGTGTTTATGTTATTTATGTTGTGTTCCTCATGTTGTGTATTATTCACTAAAAAATAAATAAATCATTCTTTAGGATGACCAACAAAATTGGAAGCAGTCAACATAAAAACTGCTCTTTCCTTTCTTTAGGCCAGGCCGATGTGTTGAGATTAATTTATATTATGAACTTCTTTATTTAACTATTGAATTTTAAAATAAAAAAAATAAATCGTAACGGCAATTTCCAGTCAGTAAGGGCAACAAATCACTTTTTAAATTGTGATTTGCATACCGCCTTCTTTACACTGCGATTTCCATTTGAATTTGATTAATCGTTCAGCCCTAAGTGGATGTGTGGAGATTTGTCTGTGCAGCAGTTGATGTCAACGGCCGAGAGAGGAGCTTCAAGGACACGTGGCCATGGGGACTACATCCCTAACACTAACCTATAACTAGTTATAGGCTATAACTATATTGAATTTATTTATAGCAATATTATTCATTCAAATTTACATCGACAGAAGCAGCATTACGCAGGTTGTTCAGCCCATCTCAAAGTCATTAGACAGCAGTAGACGGATGTTGCAGAGCCATATTTACCCGTTTATTAGTTTACAGTGGTTGTGCTACACATCACTGCCCATTCCACTTCATTTTCCCTCCACTTGTTCTCTTGTTATGGTTACGGTAAAGCGCTTGTAGCGTACCTTGCATAATATAAAAACATGTCAAACATGAAGAGGTTAGGATTTGACTGATTTGAGGTTATGACTTTGTAAAGGGCCCCTCTTGACCACCTTGCAAATTACTTATCATTTGGAGTAAGTGTTGGGCCATTCTTAATGGCATAAGACTCTCCCCATGTCAAAGACTGGTAAAGCTTGATTTGCACTGTACCAAAAGCAGCACATTGCTAAATCCATTCGTAATGCAAGTTCCTTCCACGTCAAACCATCCATTTATTCAGAATGATTCTCATCATCTATATTGCTCACCTTCCAATGCTCATGGAAAATTCTTATTTCAACATTACGAGAATGATCAGGTATGAACAGCAATAATCAGGTACGATAATAACATCCTCGTTATTATTCTGTCACATTATTTCATAATGGTTTGCGTTTGATAAATGACATGCCGAGACACACGCGCACACAAACAGTGTATCCCCAAAACGGCATTCGGGAGAGATCATTTGTGCATGTGTAAATTCCATTGGCAGAGGGGTTGTTGCTCCCTATTCGCTCACGGTTTGCTAGCAACTATTGCTGTTGATACATCAACGGCCTCATGTGAACACACAGCAGCTGCTCTGAACCCGAGCCCCTAACTGCCTCCTGCCCGCTGTTTCTGGGAGAGGAGTAGGTGTGTGTGGCAGGGGAGGGCAGGGGATTGCACATCCATTTTGCTGCTTGTTCCCAGCGATAAGGCATGAGATGGTGAGCGGCAGGGGCCACTGAGAGGCAGATGTTGTCAATGTAAGGACTGTAAACCACTGGGGACGACGAAAACACTTGTGCTGCTGAGCCTCCCTAAGCGGGGAGGAGCGTGAGAGAGAGAGAGAGAGAGAGAGAGAGAGAGAGAGAGAGAGAGAGAGAGAGAGAGAGAGAGAGAGAGAGAGAGAGGAGAGAGAGAGGAGAGAGAAGAGAGAGAGAGAGAGAGAGAGAGAGAGACAGGAGAGAGAGAGAGAGAGAGAGAGAGAGAGAGAGAGAGAGAGAGAGAGAGAGAGAGAGAGAGAGAGAGAGAGAGAGAGAGAGCGCCTTGGGATCAGAAGTCTGTTGCATTGGGTGTGGCGTCAAAAATAGTATAGCGAAGGATTTAATAACAACTAACATACAAACAGTAGGTCATGGGATATACAGGTAGTCATTATATGATTTATTAAAAGATCTAATGAAGACCATTAACTTCATGATGAAGTGATGCTCAGTTAGATCGCCAAATCAAAAATTAATTGCTGCTTTTGTGGGCAATAAAAAGAAAGAAATTTCACCCAGTTTGCAGATTTTAGCAGACTATGCCCCATTCAGTAAGTCCCTGGCATAATGACACATTGAGGAATAAAGTCTTCGTAGAGCTTGGCAGTCAGCAGCCATTTCATTTCTAATGGTGCTTGTGCCCCAGCCAATGGGTGGTGTTTATAAAGATGATGATTAAATGGATTTACAATTAAGGCCCATGAGCTTGTCAAAAGGAAAACAGCCCAACAGTATTTAGCCATGTTATACTACATGTCTTCATTGCCGGGGGACAGGTCAATTAACACTGTATTACTGTATTTCAGTCTTCAACCTAGCAAACAAGTATTCAAGATCATCTGTGAGGTTTGAAGGCTGATGTTGAGTAAATAACCAACACAAATTTTAAACAGAAATTTCCCAAGGGAAAAAAACACTACGAGTTCGGGGAATTGAAATAGGGCTTTAGGTGCGAGAAAGGCAGTGGATTACATACAGAAACAAAGGGTGTCTGACTGCATGCATCCACCATTCAACAATGTCATGAAATAAATCAATCGTCAGACAATATCGCATTCCTTGGATTATTCTTTCCAGAACTGACTGAAAGCTTCTTTACCTCTTGAATTTGCAGGGAGGGATCAAAAACAAACAAAGATGAAGCCATTTCCGCCCCTGCACTAATAAAGGGCAGGGCTCCTGCAGCATTTTACCTTGAGACTTTCAGAGCCCTTTATCGATCTGCTCCCCCTTTCCTGAGACACGCAGCTGCATAAACAACCCTTTCAAGTCTTAAGAGAGGCTGGGGATATTAACAAAAGAGCTTGCAGGTACAACATTCTGCAAGCAAGACTCTGGCAGCAGAGTGAAAGAAATGTTGAGGGCCCATTATAAATCACACACTATACAGCGACAACACTGCACAGACCATCCCCGGCCGGTCCCCCAGGCAACCTGACAACAGAAATTCTCTCTGTGGAGATGGCTCTTGCAGTTTTTTTTATACATGCTAATGGGAGAGTGTTTCTAATGGTTGTGTTTATGCTCCATTTCTTTGCATTAAACGTCATTGAGTAACTGAAATCAGTGCTTGGAATTATCCACCAATCCCCCATTCATGGGAGTCTATTTGCCTTATAGCACACAAAACACACAGGAGCAACACAAAATACATTAAATGGGCTCAGTCTAGTTTGATCATTTTGACGGCAGGACTTACAGATCTTGTGCTTCCCTTTCATTGGGAATTTCACCACCAGTTCCTGGGGGTTGGTGCAGATGAAGACGAAGGGCGAGGCAGACTCCTCACAGGTATCTGGAAACTGCAGGTGGGAGATAGGGAACACATTACGGACAGAGTGTTATTCTCACAGAGGGAATAGCGGCGATAGCTCAGCGCGCACTTGGTCGCCATCTATGTGAAACCTTCAGCGCATGTGTTTTGGTGAGCGCACACTATGATATAAAACCACCATCACTCAGTTCCCACACCTCATCTGTCGTGCTACAGCGCTCTGCTGTCATGACATCCTCTACACCACATAGCTGTCGTTATCACTGGAAATATTACTATTTGGTGTGAGAGAGAAAAACATAATTTGGGTTACAGCTGGTAAAGCATTTATTGGTCCACGACTCCACGTGTAGAAGATAATTACACATAATAAATTATATGATTAATCATATTCCTGTTGAGGGGATAGCGTGTTTCTGAAACCACCCGCCCCTTCCCCCCCTCTCTGTGCGTTATTGATTGGTCTCTTAGGTGAGAGTGGGGAATTGACTGACACTTCATGACAAAGGAGTCATCTTTCCCATCCCTGGCAGAGGCCAGCTCTTCTCGTCTCATCCAATTTCCTCTGGCGCTATCACATAGTGCTCGTGATGACATCTAGCCAGCCAGGAAGCGCAGGCTTTCACTACAACCTTTTCAGCATGAAAAAAACAAACCACAGTGCTCCCAACAACCCACTGGTATACACAACCTTTCCATCTCAAAGGATCACCAAATATTGTGACACATTTCAGACAGTCAGCACACACACAAAAACCCCATCTGTGCGGTAACCAGGCAAACTGCAGAAGTGATGTTTATTTCTGGGGTTAGACACTCGATGTGGAACTCCGCAAAACACCTGTGAGCGATGGACAATGTAAACTCTCAAGAGTCATTAAAAGCCCCGGCTGCTACAACATGAAAAGTGCAGCTCGATGCCTCCTCCTGACGCCAACCAACTGCGGCGGGGTAATCATGGTTCTTGTGTCGCAAGTCATCACTCTCTATATTAAAGACTCCCAGACAGCCCGTGAATTAAGCAGCCAGCCCAGCACACTGGAAAAATGAAGAGCAGCGGCAATGAAAAAAAAGGGGCCAGGGGGACTAGTAGCTGGAAAGGAACCGTTAGCGAAAAGGACAGAGCACATTTTTAGTGTGAAGGACTAGTCATGTCCCGGTAGAGCTGAAATAGGAATTAAACAGGCAGTGTCAGGCAGAGTCCACATCTGAATTTCAAGAGTGGGAATGAATTTCCACATTAACAGTTTGCAGTTTATCTGGCCAAACTGCAAATGTTGTCACTTGAAGCTCAATAAATGGTTGTTAAAAGTATGTGCAGAAGCAAGCAGTCTAGTTGGCCTGTACATATATGCCTAATTTCCTCTGAAATCGCAAGTCACAACAGCATTCTTTAGTTATAGTGGGAGTAAAAAATCATAATGATCTAAGCCAGACCTTATATGATGGGATTAAAAGCAAACTCCTATGAAGGAAGAAAAGAAAAAAAGAAAAGGAGATTGTGCAAACAGTTAATTCAAGTGTGGGGGGATAATATTTGTGACTCTACACAAAATCCCTCATTTCAAGAAGATGGCTGTTTTTCCCGTTGACTTCTTCGAAACAAAATGGTGGTGGTCGCAACAAGATGCGCAGAAACAAGCGGAACTGCAGCCGGGGGCTTCAGCATGTTCTACTGAGACCCTCCTAGTTCCCTGCTCTTTCATCCTCCATTAGCTAATTAGCATTTGGAGCTGTTGAATGTCCTGGCTTCACCTCCCCCCATCCCCCTCCTTATTCTTTCCATACCATGTTAATCAAAAGGGCATGAAACACTGTGGCTGTGTGACAAGAGGGGTCTCTCAAGCGCTTCAAATGCATCAGAGGAGGATCCAGACACCCCTGTCCAACAATACAATTAGAAGGTTAAGCCTTCTCGCGAACCACATAGCTATTTTTAACTAATCCATTCTGGAGTATATGATGAAACATAATTTAATTTCAGTTGTTTCACTCTAGGCAGTTTCTTTGCTGTTGTTTTCTACGCGTTGGTCAGAGGGTGGGTGCTAGATAGCAGGTTTACGACAGTGTTTTGGTATGGTCTCGTTAGCATCAACTTACTTCTTTGACATGAAATAACACTGCAATATATCACAGCAGCGCATAATGTTTGGGGATAGCACAGGAGGTTGTTCCCAAATCTCGTCCTCACTCCAGTTAGTCGACATTTTTGTTGCATTACCCTTCACCCTCGGATGTAATCTTCCAATCTGGCGCCAGCCGCATGACGGAAACTACATCAACGTTTGCTGTGAATTCCACTTCTTCGTTCACCTACTCTCCGGAGTTTGTAAAACCGGACCTCGTCGCTGTGAACTCTGCACACAGCGACTTTCTCTTTTCACACATGGACTCAATCGGATATTACACAGATTTTGTACTAGGGAGATGGAAGGGGAAATCTGTTTAATGTCCGGTCCAACTGATTCAGACATTTGCATTCTCACATAGAGCAACTCCTTAATGTCTGGATAAGTTCAGGGTTGCAGTGCAAGTTTGAAAGGGGCTAATGTTGACCATCCAATGAGAGCTCTCAGAAGAACATGATAATGGCTCAACTTTAACTTTGATGGGAAGATTATGTAGTTTAATTAAATGGAAAATATTAAAGAAATGCACCTGGAAAGGATTTTGTCTTTTGTGGTGAGATTTTAATACAAACTCAGCATGTTGACATTTCATCATTCTTTTAAAAAGTATTGGATCTTGAAAGTTACCGACCAAATCGAAACATAACATAAAATCAAACAGCACAACTGAGCATAACGAGTCTACGAAACGACATAAAAGAAAAAAGCATCCTACTGTTTTAACAATTTGCCTCCAAGACAGCCAACTCAATAAAGTTTCCATTATTTTCAATTTGCTGGGATGCCAGAGGGGCTGCAACAATATTAGACCGTAATAACAGGGGATCCACAAGAAGAGGGGCAAGGCGGTCGACCAGAGGAAAGCTTCTGGCGGTAATGAATAATAGCGACATGGAGGACAGCGAGAGGGCACAGCGACCCCCGCGCCCCGCTTCTCCGAGGTTCACAGCCAGTGTGAATATTGCATCAGCCCCCTTTGGTTCTTCCTGTACTGATCTCCTTTCAGCGAGACCAATAGTTGCACCGCGGGGGGTGCACACCGGCCATTGATGAGGAAGAGAGAAGGAAAAAAAATAAAAAACTTTTAATTGGTCACAATAAAAACCTAACCGGTGCAGTGTTGAGGTTCTGACAGGCTCCAACCATTTGGAGCCTGTCAAGTAAGAGCTCAACAAGCCAACTCTGTTCCGCCATCCGTCTCTGTTTCTCTGTCCCTCTCCCTCCCTCTCTATTCCTACTCCATCTCTCTCTCTCCCTCTCTCTCTCTCTCTCCTATCTATCCCTCCCTCTCTGGTTCTTTTCAGCTGCTGCCGGCAATTAAGGGCAGCAGAGACAAGTAATCTCCTTGTAGGCGACGGGGCCAGACCAGAGCAGGCATGCGGAGTGGGGTGTGCAGTCAGGGTTGGGGAGGAAGGGGAGCTGAGAGGCGGGGGGCGGGGGGTGGGGGGTGGGGGGTGGTTGGCCCCAGTCTCAGCCATATCCAGTCCTCGCTTGGCTGCACTCAATCTCAGCCCAATAAAAAGGCCTTCATTGGCAGGGTGCAACTGAGCCAGACGGGCTGGGGAGCATGTGGCTTTTAAAAATGAGGAGGCCAGGTTATAGTGTTGGTGGGAAAGAGGGAGGCGAGGGGAACAGGAAAGATAGAGACAAAGGGAAACTGGATTAGAGGGATGGGCAGGAGGAGCCCAGGCATAGGTAGACAACAAGAGGGCGAGATAAGGAGAGATAGGGAGACGTGCATAGTAAAACGTCAGAGAGAGACAGAAAAACAACAGAAAATACTGCTTAGTTAGCTATGTCATGGCTGGTTTACCCTGGGAATGGATCAATAGATGATTCTGTCAGAATAGTAGATTACATGAGGGAGGTGAAAGGGGGCACTAAACTATGGGCAACTTGTATAAGATATATTCTCCCCCCCCCTCACTCACAACAACACCAGATTTCCTGGTTGTAAATTTGTAACTCTAAAGGAACACATTGTGCCTGGGGCAGGCGCTGCCTTTTTAAGATTCTCATGCTATTATTTGTCTTTGCATCTCAACATCTCATTGTTTTTCTGTCTAATCTGAGAAAAACAATCGTGGTGTTGCACGATGTGTTTTCGTGCAAACATTTGGCAATGCAAGTATAATATTCAAGATTCAAATATCCTTAAATTCTGTCCTGCTTCTCATTCTTAATTGAAAACAGGATGCTCTACCATTTTTATCTAAGCAACAATCTTGTCGTAAATAAGTGACCACTCTATACTACCAATCTTTGCCCTAATTAATCTGTAACATTGATCGCATATTAAATTAGTATTTGCCTTGGGGTTAGGAGAGTATTGATTTTTTTCCATATCACTACATACATTTTTTTTTAAGTTTTACATTGTAATGTACATGAATGATTAATATACATTTCAAAAGTGCTAAAAAAAGGGAATACAAAAATGTCATTAACCAGCATGAATTATTGAAAAGAGCATTCTCAAGCTCTTAAATCTCTTCCGATTTCCTTCATGCAACATTATAGTATGACCTTGTTGGTTTAGTTTCTCTGCCAGGTTTCTCTTAAAAATGTACTGTAAACATACACATTTGCAGTTTCCACGACTTAGAAATGTTGGCCAAATGAACATTTAGATGGATTAGGGATCTGATTTGAAGGGCTTGCACAATTAAATAGCTGGAGAACATTTCTATGGACACGGTTAATGTTGGTGATTACAGCCACGCACGACGGATCCAATTCATTTTCCAACCTGTTCCGCCTAAACAGGCAGCCATTGAGGATCACTGTCACGTTCAGTCTGGTTAAAGCATATTGGACCTGTGCAATGAGTTAATCAA
Source organism: Melanogrammus aeglefinus (assembly GCA_900291075.1). Lineage (NCBI taxonomy): Eukaryota > Metazoa > Chordata > Actinopteri > Gadiformes > Gadidae > Melanogrammus > Melanogrammus aeglefinus. Next base: position 470,339 of record OLKM01000065.1, read on the forward strand.
AAATTCAGCACACTTCTTCACCTGCAGAATCAACTGGTGTCAAGTTTGACAGCGAACATTAATTAATAAGTGAGTGTCCAAAATGAGACACTGAATTTTTCCATTATTAATATCCTCAAAGTCAGCGGGAGAATGTTTTATAATGAGGCTCTGAGTACAGAACATTCTTTTCTAATACTACCTACTGTGTTACACTACTCAACCCTTACAAATAGAAAATAGAGATACATTTTACGGTAAGAATGCTATTGCTACTGTGAGTCACCAAGTCATTCGAGGAAAAAAGAATCAGCTATTTAGTGTGGTTTGGCTGCTAAACAAAGCCAATGCAAGGTTTGAATGTTTCCTTTCAGTAATGATAACAAACCTTTTTTTTATCACTGTTCATTTGTATTCATTGATGTATGCTTTGATGTGCATCAAGTCAGTGGGTCAATAAATCACCAGTCAACATCTTGAAGGAATACCATATAAAAGACGTAGGACTTAAAAGTCCCACCGCAGACAAAGGGGCGAGTTTTTTATGATTATTTTCCACCTCGATGACTTGGTAAACATAATGATTCACTTCAAGAGCTTCGTTAGTTAAGGGCTAGCCAAGCGTTAACCCTTTAGCTAGCATTAGCGATGACAGGTGTAGTGAAGTCATGTGTTTTCACAGAGAGATTTACACAGGCGTCTACCCTTAACCCAGTTCCACTTTCCCAGCCAGGTTTATGACTTCACCTCCTGGGGTTGGCCCCAGGGCAAAGGAAAAACAAGACAGCCACACAACAGTCACAGAGTTTAAATTTCAACAAAATAACTGCTGTAACTTAAGTCTGCAACGTGTTGGCCTCTCAGTTAACACTCCGTTTGCCGAGAGGCAGGAGCCCTAGAAACCTTTTGAATAGCAGTTTAAAAGGAATAGGATTGATATTTTGATCAGGGAGTTCAGGTCTTACCATCTGAGGAAGAATTGACATGCTGCTCACAAAAGTGATCCTTAAAAAAATCCTCGGCATGCTGCATTTTTCATTAAACAACAAGTTCACAAACAACTGGAACATCCTATTTGCGAATCACATTGACAAAGCCTCTGACCATAGCGCACTCAAGAGCACGCACACACACAAAAACTCCCCTGACAATATCATGTCTTCATTTAAACTTCCACTTCAAAGAACACCAGCGAATGTGGAGTATTAAAAGTTGTTATTCCCACCGCAGCCTTGTTTTATTTGCCCCATAAAGCCATGTTCTTCTAGCACAAGTGCTGTTGGCAGAAAGGATCCAACTTTAAGTTGGGAGTAACAAACCAGTTTTCAGTGGGCACCTGATTTCATAATATGGAAACGGTGTGGGGAATTTACAAACCCATCTGTCCCCTTAGGTGAATGTAAGCTTTGATTTTGGTGTGGGAGTACAACCCTGTCCATCTGTGTTCACTCAGTCGCAGTGGGAAATGACTACAACCCCCCCGTCCCCCCCAAACCGCCTCCTTAGCCCACAAGTCCTCCTCCTCACTCAAGGCTTGCAGACATAAGCCATTTAGGAAAAATGCCACAGAAGGAAGTGCCTTGATGGCTGTTAAGAAAAGTCTTAGGTTTCCCCAACACCCAAAGGTTAACACTTATTCTTGGGACTTTCAAAGTACCAAAGTAAAGCAATCTTTTAAGGTTAGGCACCGCATTCTTTGCCATTCCATTTTGCTCGTTAATCCAGTCTGAAAGTGGTACACAAGTACAACACATTCAAGAGGAGAAGGTTGTATGCAGCAACACTGACAGTGTTGTCTTACACCAGTGTCCACTATGAATTGGTATACTTGACCGTGGTCGGTGTGATCATTACGAACATTATATGCATCTATCAAGATGAAAAGCACAGTTCAATATGCTAATTAGCATCCAAATACATCTAGCACAAACAAAATGATTGTTTCATTGGCAGCTGTAAACAATTGTTCCAACCTTTGAGGAAATAAAATTTAACTATTGCCCCTGATTAATGATGATTAGGTTAAACACTTACAACGTACAATGTTTCAGACCAGCACCAATGGCAGGACATTGTGAGCACTTTAATAAAGCAAGGCCTTGCATTGGTACTGCGAACCTTAGCAACAGCCTGAACGCCATTTCAAAGTTGACAGTAAATAATTGACAGTTACTGGAGCGTGTAGCTTTCCGCGCGACGGCAAGGGAGGCTTCCATTTTATGTAGCTACTGGGAGAATAACGTAATATGGAAGAAGCTACATGCAACCATTTAATTACCAATGAATATTTACGGCAATATCCGATTAGTTTAGCTGTAAAACACATTGGATCCCTTGGATTGGACCAATTAAATAATGAGGAGTTCTTTAAAAAGGAAAGGCTTTAAAAGAAGATGCAAGAGGGAACATACTCCGATATCATCTTCATGCTCTCTTTTCCCCACCTGATGTCATTACCAAGGAGCTGCTGAGCAGATATGCAAGCCAGCACAGTACAATATGATTTGTAATCTCTGACCGGGCATTGCCAGAAAACCTCTCTACCTCCCTCGCTTGCTTCTTCTTCCGTCTTCAGTATGCCTCTCTCACCGTCTTTTCCTCCATCTGACGGATGCTTGTGGTGGTTCAGTTAAGGCAAGGCTTGACTGGGTGACAACCTCTACTCCCACTCAAACACACACACCTACGCATACCGAGATATCAAAACTGACCCCCCCATGAAGGCTGCCGGGTACAGTAAAAATATGGCAAGAAATGGAAATTATGAGTAATCATAAGATGATGATAAAAAAAATGGAAGGCAGGCAACATGTATATTTATGTGTAATCAGTCACTCAACAACAAAATGGCTACTGAAGTCTGTTACAGTTAACTCTGTATGTATGGCTATATACAGCTGAGGAGACTGGTTGGTTCCTGCTCAAACTACTTCCCACAAACAAGCACCTATACCTCTGCAGCTAACATTGCAAAGTTCTCTGGGGAAATATGGTGGGCAAGAGGACAACAAGCATAACAAATCCTTAAATTATGGACAGTCTCCTGAAGCTCCTGTGGCGGAGGTTTCAGTTGGTGGTGTGCCAACGCCTGGGGACCCAGCACTCAATGCTTTCCAAACACTGCCATCACATGATGTCTGGCTGCGGCCATGGAATAAGGCCCAGCATGGAGGAGGGAGGAATGTGCGCATGTGTGTGAGTGTGCAAAGATACAAGAAAGAAAAAGGAAGGAAAGGGCAGACAAATTCAAAACCAAGAGGTCGAGAAAAAGAAGCACGGAAAAATAATTGAACGAAAGCGCTTAATTCTTGAAAACAAAACCTGTTCCAGGAGAAACATTCAACCCCCATGACCACAATCACCAGCAGGTATGAACAATGTGGCCTGCTAAGGAAATACCCGGGGGGAGGGGTTGGCTGCTGAAAAAGTAGAACAGCTTCTACAGAGAACTCAGATGGAGCTGTAAGGTAGGATACAGGAAGGAAAAAAATAGACTTGCATGAAAGTGGAACGTTGCCTTGGAACATGTCCAACATATCCTGACTCGTATCCATTTCTCTTATTGTGTGCGTGTGCGCATGCATGTGTGTTCACATAACTATCACATTACCACAGAAGGAAGAGCAGGCATCAGTAGGAGCTTCCAGTTGGGACTCCCTAACGAGGGCAGCGGCCTGGCTCTGTTGAGGCGGCTACGCACCGGCCAAACCGTTGGCCCTCTGAAACGTTTGGGGGACTCGGACGATTTCGGGAACAAATCTTTTCTGTGTTTTCGGCTGTGTTGGAAGCTTTTGGAACTGCTCGGACGGTGTCTTGTCCGATTCAACATGCAACGTCTGAGAGCGCTGGCGTCTGAGGAATAGAGCCACCGATTGGTTGTGTGGTTCTAGCACACAACCTTCGAATCAGCATGGCGTGTAGGAGGGGCGGACTAGAGACTAGCGCTTGCATCTTACACAAGCGCAGAACGTACACGCTACTGTGTGTTAGTTGGCAGCGTCGTGTTCCATTGCAATCTTTCTACAGAACGGGTCAGATGAGAGACAACGGAGTGGTTTGATAAAGGTAGTTGGCCGTTAGTTTGAGTCTGGGCTGTATGTAGGCCCCTTAAGCCTGAGCAAGATGGCAAAGCAGGGTTGGGCTCTTCACCTGCTGCACTTCTACTAAGCAGTTTGGTGTTGTGCAATACATGCGCGTGCGTGCGCGCGCACGCACGCACGCACGCACGCACACACGCGCACACACACACACACACACACACACACACACACACACACACACACACACACACACACACACACACACACACACACACACACAGTAGGGATTTGTTTAGAACACTGTGGTATTTAGAGTATAGCATGGTTTAGTTTATTTAAGCCTCACAACAGCCACTAGCCTTAATGAATTAGAATACACCAGGCAAAATGATTTGATGTCAAGTATTTTATATTATAAGCCAATTTATCACCCTAGTAATTTCCATTGAACTATATAGGAGGCGTACACACCAGGGCAGCTCACACTACACCACTTAATATAGAATAACAGTCTGTCAGATATGTCTTTCTTTTGCAGAGGTGTTATCCTATAAAATAGAAATTAAACAATTTAATTCTCTTGCCAATACACTCAGAAAAGTTGTTGTTGTTTTTGTGTGTTTGTGTTTTAGAGGTTTCAGAATGGGATCTGTTATCTTGGTCCATTAGGGCTTAAAGCAGCACCTCTCATAGACCAACACAGAGATCCTTTATTTTGCCGTCTTGGCCCTCCATACCAAAAAGCCGAGAATTTCAACTCTCGGCAGAAAATGTTTGAAAGAATACATCCCAAAAAACGATTGGAGACAGCGATTGGTACAGCGATTCATATCATCAGCAGGAAATAATTATTTTCTTAATGAATGAAGAGTGCTCTCTTCTCAGCCTACCTAAGGCAACTATGATAACCAAATTTCATATTGAGATGAACCATTACCATCAGTTCAAAGAAAATGACCAAAAAATAGATAAAAAGAGCCTTTCCCACATGTAAACTCCTATTTTGACAGCCAAATAGTGGCTATATTGTGTATGTTTAAGAGTAGTTAGTGAAATATTTTAACACAAGAGCATCAATGTTCCTTAGACGTGTCGTTTATTAAGGTAACGTTAAAAAGGGCTTATTTGCTAGTTCCGACTCGGTAAAGAAGACCTATTTTATGGCAACCTTCTGCCATTGTGTGTCAGCACCTCTCATTGGACGATTCAGAGGGCTTTCTGATAGCACCAGGGCACACACCGACCACAAACACTAACACACAAACCAGCACACATCACCTAACACGCGTCCCTATGGACTTTCAGAACTCGGTCAATACACCACTCCACTCCATTAAAAGGCAAACAGTAGCAGCATCTTTTTTCGCCCCCCTCCAGCGTTATGTCTTCTGCAGAGTGGACTCTGACCCGTGGCAACAAAACAACAGTGTGCGCTGCCGGAGTATATACTTGGTAGCCCCATCAGTAGGAGAACAATTGCAACAACAATGCCCTTTTTATTACGGTGTGGTTTGACACAATCAATGTGAGGGTCATTATGTAAGGAATAATGTATAGAACACCGGTCATTATCGGGAAAATAAGCCCGGACAGGACGAACAGGACACCGACGCGAAGTGGAGGGGACTTGCTTCGCCCTTCAATAATGACCGGAGACGTTCTATACATTATCCCGCTTATTAGACGGCTACTTGCCAAAACAACTGAATTCGCTGGGGTTGATAAGTTACCGGACTACTTGAGGAGTGCTACCAAAGACGTGAATCAGAGGCAAAAAATCCACTTTCTTTGACAGTGGTCATTATATACTTAGCAACGGTCAATTTTTGAAAAATAATTCACCGCCGGCAGTCAGGAAGACCCATGCAAGTGAACGGAGCGTTCCACGGCATTGAGAAGAGCCTTGTATGTATCTCTTTTGGCCCAGTTCCAACATTACATGGATTTATGAACCTGCCGGATGACTAAATTTTTTTAACCTATTTTTTTAGGATCTTTGGCCGAGATTCAGTGGAGGATAGTGTGTGGGGTTGGAAAGCAAATTCTGCAAGTCGTATATATATTTGCCGCCGACGTGTGACCCGTGTCTGATGTGATCCATTTTTACCTTGATGAGATCAAAAGGATTGATGAATATGACTATACGTACATCTGGACCCTTTGTTGAGTGAGTACTGGGGAAGTGAAGGGGGTGTTAGCACACGCACGTATCATAATAGCTGGCCAATTATTAGTATAGCATGGGCCACTGGGGATGGGGGAGGGGAGATAGAGACTAGGGGGAGAATGGATCAATACACCAGTCAGATTCTAATGAGGGGAAGGATCGGCCGGAGCAGATGGATATCCTGCCTTTCCCGGGGTGGTCTCTGTCAGCAGGGTTATCAGCCCTCTGCTGCACACTCAAGAGTGCATCGCTGCCTCTAAAGGGCTGTTGCGATTACAGCACCTAATGCTCACTACTGCTGACATCCACATACACTACTGAATCCGAATCACGTCCCTTCGCCCACTTCATCTGCAAACAGTGGGGAATTTGATATGGCATATAGAGAGAGCAGATTAATTAAAAGACACACACACACACACACATACACACACACACTAGGTGTGTGTTACACACATTTAAACGTGTATGGACTTTCCCAGGCTCCCATCCATAAATAATACCCTAATCGCTATTCCAATGTGATTTTCGGGGCTCTGAAGATGATGGCCGTGTCTTTCAGTGGACCCCTTTAACCAGCCGCAGCTGCCAGCAGGACAGTAAATCCACAGCCTTAAACTCCCACCCAGCCATGCCAAACGCCTGCGTTCTCCCCGGCATTAGCACAGCACACATGTCTCTGTCCCCAACCCCCACACACTGACATGCACGGAGAGCTTGAGCCAATAACCGCTAAACGGCCGTGGCCATAGCGCCTGCTGCAGTGAGCTGCCATTACGCTCTGTGGTGTAGTCTAGATCTGCGCCTGCATTTTCTTCGATGACCTCTTTCTCTGCGTTTTTCTATGGTGCCTTTTATCTTCTTTTGTAGTGCCTTGTGTGGGTAGGGGGTGTTATTTATGACTGTTCCGTGCTAGTGAACACACACAAACACACTCTCACACACACACACACACACACACACACACACACACACAAAGTGTATGTGATTTTACAGCCCTTGGTTGAATGAGTGGTTGCGGGGAGATTGAGGGCTGGGCACAAAAGGGGAAACCCCAGTCGTTCAAAAAGCCAAATCAGCAACAGTACAATTACACCCAGCAGCAAGTGAAGGAGATCTAATGCACGAAGCCCATGTCGCAACGTCCAGAGACATTTGGAGATTTAGTCGATAATCTGCATACACACTCTTCAGGAATTATTAAACAGCTGACTGCAGTTAGTCTTTTTCCATGGTTTGACACGTCCCTACTCTAAACAGGCAGATTGAGAGGAGTGATGTGCAATGCTGCATTTTGTCCCCGAGCAGTCACAGCGGGCAGGAGATTGGAAGCGGGCGGAAAGCAGCGGCACACTATTGTTCTGCTATTAATCTGCATGAGGTCTCAAGTCTGTCTCAGACACCCGGTGTTTCCCGGCATCCGTACCACCGATTGCATAACAACAGCAACAGCCTCTCTATTTGATGGACGTGAACGTAATTAAAAGGAGATTGGCAGTAGCTGCACCATTTTGGGGGAAGAAAGGATGCGAGAAGCAGGAATGGAAAATGAATTTCAGTTGCAGCCTAGCGGTTGGGTCTTTGGGAGGCTAATTGCCTTCGCTGTGGAATGCTTACAATGGGAGGTGCTTGTGAAAGGTGCAGAGTGGCCTCTGCTGGTGGAGAGCTGTACTGCAACCATATTTATTCACGTTCTGTGGTACGCGCATATTCAGTCTTATCTTTCTGTCTTGAGCAGAGCAATTGGGACAAATTATTTTCCTATAGATGAATAAAGTACTCTGAATCTGATTGTTTTGTGGGCATACAAGTTAACAGAAGGAGGTTGTGATTTGTGAAAATAAAATGTCACATGAGTAACATGTGAGGGGGGTAAGTTGAAATAAACTTGTAACTGATATACTTCAGAGCCTTGCTATTGAAGACTGATAGGGGTTGAATCATTCCTCCATGCAAACAGAGGTTGATTGGGATTTTGCAGTGACCCATGTATAATAGATATGATAACCCCAACAGAGAACTACATACCTGTTCCCTGAGCTGATCCTGGGTCAGGCAGTCGGAGACGTTGACACAGCCCAGCAGGCAGCCAGTAGGGTAGTCTTTGGGAAACCTGGGCTCTGCAATGATGACAAACAGACAGTGGTCAACACCTTTACACAGCATAACCTCTGGAGAAACGGTCCCAGTAGCCACACATTTGACACCCAAATCCTCTGGACGCTTAAGATTGAGCTAGCTCAAAGTAAAAACGCTAGAACTAGACCGTCTGTAGTGAGCATGAGCGAGAGTACCTTTCTTGTAGAGCTGGCAGTACATGGACTCCACCTCAGCTATTTCCTGAGGAGTTGGCTTCTTGGCCGCAGCGGAAATCCATAGGCGGCCCCTGTGGGACGTGTACCAAGTCCGCCCCTCCATTCTAAAATGAAAAATGTGGCACATTTCGTACCCATAAGCACATGTGAATGTCATATGGCATGTGTTGGTATTTGGATAGGTTGCGGTTCCGCTCACCTCTTGATGCCCTTGACCAGCAGCGAAGCCCACGGCTGGTGCATGCTTAGGCACCAGCCTCCATCAGAGATCTCCTGTAGCTCTCGGTCCTGGAGCCTCAGCCTGGATCGCTCTGGCCCAGCCTTGTCTTCCGGTAAAGCCACACCTTTCTCTGGTTGCCGCATGGAGCTGCCCCCTACGTCCACCCACTGGGAAAACCCAAACTTTGTTTTAGTGGAAATATCGCTTGTGAAAGCTTATCATAATGATACAAGTGAATACAAATTGTGGAGGGTCAAGTGCATCAATTTGGTTGGTTTGCATCAAACCATCTCTTTAAAGGGCTCATGTCATGGCTCCAGGTGTGGGTGTGACTAGCTGGTACTTCATACATCTAGGTGGACACACCCACTTGTGATGTCACTTTGAAAATCATTCCTTCCCTGTGCCAAACGGTGTGTGCCAGCTAATCACACCCACACCTGGAGCCATGACACAAGCCCTTTAAGCGAAGGCAATACGAAGCATTGGTGGATGTATTTATTTTTTTTAAAGTAAATGCAACAGATAATGAATCCAACCCTGTAACCAAGCTGACTGGACACTCACTCGAGGAGCCGCCTGTACAATGTTAGGGTTGACCAACCCTCCGAGGGGCTGCTGCCCTCCGTGGTCCACAAAGCGCCGTGGTGACTTCAAGAAAGAGTCAGTGCTTATTGCCTTTACAGCCTCATCCAGCCTGCAACCATTAAACTTTGTCAGAGGAAAGTCTACCGGTCTTTCTTAACAATTGTATTTGTCCAGAAAAGCAAAGATGGTTTGACTATATCAAGATAAAATCATGACCAAGAAATCAAAAGAAAGCTGGATATCTGTACTCACTTATTGTAGTACTGGCCAAAGTTTTCTCCCTCATCAATAACTTGTCTACCAGCAAAGTCCAGGGTGATCTTCCGGTCTTTTCGCGAAGCATGGCGCAGTTCCCGTAGCTCCTCGTCCTGCCTCCTCAGCTTCTCCCGTTCACTTGGTGACAACCACTGGTTGGAATCAGTGGCAAAGTAGTCTGACTCATCGTCCAGGACCTGGGTTCTCCTCACACTGTACACACATGAAAAACACATCAAGCCCATGATGATGAAACAAATGAACATAAACTATTTGATTCTTTGTAATAGGTTTAACACCACCGTATCTTTACGATCCCCAACATGTTCTGTTTTAAATATATGACAAAGGCATTGTAGCCAAGCCATTTTTCTGATTCTAAAACCCCCACAATTGTTGCCATTACAGAAGCAAATAAATCAACATCAATGCTGATAATAATAGCACTATGGATTTCATAATACCTGTTCTTATCATACTCCAGAAGTTTGTCTTTATGTTGGAGCGCCTTTTCTAAGCCTGCGTTCATCCGAGCTTCCTGGTGTGGGAGATAATCTCTGTCTGAGGACTCTAAAAGACACAGACCAGCACCATGAGACAAACATAAAGGAAAACATCAGCACTTTAAAGCAAAAATTAACCCAGGGTCTTTTTCGGCATGAAAACACTTAAAATAAGCCCTCCATACCCCATTATTTGAGGTGTTGTCATGCCGAAAAAGACCCTGGGTTCAATTTTCACTGGAATTACACTTTAAACTCTTTAGGTTCGTCCTCCTCAATTGAGCTCACGCTGGTGTTTTCACCCACCCATGAGTTTCTTTCGCAATTTGAGGCTTTTGTTGGAGTCCCGCTGAAGAATCTCTTGCTCGTCTCTGGTGCACACCTTTATTTGTGGGTGAGTGAAGACGTAATCAAATTAAATGAATATGAATAAACAGAATAACATTCACAATAATACCATTACAATATAAAAATATATTGATATATCAATTATATCAACAATACAATCATGTTGCTAATAAAAACAATGCATGGTAACTAGATTACTATTGTTATTTTTCTGTGCACACTCTCTCTCGTTCATTAGGTTTCTCTAATTTTCCCTTGGCCTCTCACTCACCAGGTTTCCACAGAAGAGACAGGGGCCTGAGCCCTCCTGCTCACACACGATGCGCCCGCAGCTGAGACAGTTGTTGATGAGGTTGTGCTTCTGAGCAAGGCACTCGCAGCCATGGCGCCCCGGGAGCATGACGGCCAGCTTGCCCTCCCCCTCTTTATTGTAGAGATTGACAAACTTGTTCTTCTTCTTGGAGGTTAGGCTGCCTTCTTGGGCCTGTGGGTGGAAGCAATGAGTAGAAAGTGTTTGTATGTATTGAAGCTGGTCTAATACACACACACACACACTACACACACACACACACACACACACACACACACACACACACACACACACACACACCACAACACACACACACACACACACACACACACACACACACACCACTTTTTATTTCAGTTAAGGAAAATACTTTGGATCAGATGTTGTATTTGAGTGTTGAGAACTACAAAATAAGAAGAACTATTTCATTATAAAACTAGCACTTCTTATAGAATAGGGCCCTCGGGAACACGCCAAGACGTGACTTGGTTGAATTGATGGATTAAAACGTCAGTGACTGGGTTTTACTAGTTCTACTTTCCTTGAACAGTGAACTATATAGTCCTTGTCATGTTCAAATCTCTTTCAACACATATTTACCATGACTGACAGTGAAAAGGGCTTCTTAAGTAAGGATCAAAGCTACGACAACATTTTATGCAGCTATTCATGCAAACATGGTGAATGGACAATTCTTCCATTGTTGTGTCCCGTTGTTGTAATCCATTATTAATATCATAATTTTTCAAGGAAGGATGACTTATATATGTGAGCTGTACTTACCTTTATGAGGTCAATGGGGGTCCTGACAGCCTCTGGTTCAGGTTCCGCTGGGCTCAAAGTTATAACCTCCTGCTTGTTCCGGCCCTTTCTCTTCTTTTTCTGAGAGTCTTTGGTTAGGTCAAAAACATCTGGGCAAAAAAAAAACTTGCGTCAGTATTAGTGTGTAGAACATAAAACGTGTCAGTGAATGTTAAATTGCCTTATTATGAATAATCATTAAAACATTGAAACGTCAACGTTAGTATTCATGGGTACTACTAACCGTCTCCCATTCCTGACTCCTTTGGAAGAAAATGAGCAGGGTTGTTGTCCGGGACGAGCCTCTGGATCCTCTGCCATCGGATCAGGAGCTCATCAATAAAATGTCTCTTTCTCCCGTCTGTTCCTTGGAGCAGGTCTCCCACATATTCCTCTATCTCTTCCGCAGTCTCAATGTCTAAAATATATCTGAAAAGCACAATGAAACGATTTATGGACGGTTGTAAACAATCAAAGTATTGCCAATGAGCTACACTGTATATATCAGTTCTGACAGCTAACACAATTAATCTCAAGTAGTATAAACATTTATAGTATGCAAGAAACCTTTAAATAGTGGGTAAGCTATTTACCTGACAGACAATACAGCTGTTTAAACTGAAGCAATACTATTGCATATGTATAAGAAGGTTAGCATCAATAGACAATACAAGTCAAGTTTCTATTTTTATAATGGATAACACGTCTAACGTTACAGATTTATGTTGAACGTTTCCCAAAGTTACTAGCGGTGATTATTTGTATACTAGTAGGTAGCCATCCATCTACTCGAATGTAACGTTACTGCAGCTAACTAGCTATCAGACAACAAGCAGCCAGCTTCTTATATTTCACTTACCGCACAATGTCGTCACATGCCTCAAGCCCGAACTTGTGGTGTAACTGGTCGACACACCAGCTAAGCAAAGCATCGGACATTTCAATAATCAGAAGAACCAAACGTAAAATATAAATATATTTCTTCACAACCGGCAAATTATACCACGTCGCAACACAAAAAGTCTTCCTGTCTAATCAGAGTAGGCATCGAAAGTTCCGCCCCGAACAGACACTCTTTCCCAAAATAAAACGGTATTAATGAAAATTAAATATTCTGGAAAATATATGATAATATATATAGATAGAATAAATATTAGACTTAATATTAAAACGTCCAATAAATACAACAAATGTGCTGGTAATGTTGGCATAGGGGAATAGGCCTATGTAGCCTACCTATTCCGTATGGTCACTGGGTGGCAGTTTAGTAACACAAAAAGTTAGTTTCAGGTTTTTCTAGCATTTTCAGATATCCTGAATATGGTGAATATTGCTTTTGTCAGGCTATTGAATATAACGCTCAGTATAGGCCTATTTGAACAGATTTTGTTATCTCACGATTCACAAAAATATGGCAATGGCCTATTTTAGAGTAAAAACGTAAACATTAAATAGGACATTTGTTGAAAAATTTAAAAAAAACAATTTAAACCATACAAAGACAGTCTTTACGAATCTTAAAACGCATTATGTATTTTTCTTTTTAATCAGAAAACATCTAACTTAAAATGATTATGCCTCAAGAAAATAAGTCCATAATGGGTGATGTTTCTTTAGTTAGTTATTTATATGGTTATATTGTCTTTGATAAGATAATTACCATATTGGTAAAGCAGATACATTCTTTATAGAGGCTATGTGAAGATATGCTCATGGGCTCACACAAACAAACACATTAATTAAATGTGCAACATATATGACTCACTAAATTCAACATGAGCATTAAAAGGTTAGTACAGGACGATGGGTAATAATGGATGTTGAAAACAACAACAACCAAATGTCTGCAATTCATTCTCCATACACAAAAAAGTAATTGATGAGCAGTTTGTGTTATCTCTTTCTATAATACATAACTGGATTGTGTTTTGTATGTCTGGATATAATGCAAAACTGAAATTTAATTTTGTAGTATTATCATACATAGAGGATGTAGTTCTTCATAGTAAATGATGCAATACAGAATTATACTTTATAGTATCATATTGTGGGCCTGGATACATGTTGTACGGTTGACCCGTCTAAGACATACACTAGATTGCTGGTAATCCATGTATACATAATGATTATTAGACTTATTAGACTGGTATCCTACATCAAAAAGGAAAGTTATCCATAGAATTAAAGTTGCAGAAGCAAAACATAATTCTGCATTCTGATTCATGACCAGAAATCGCATTTTTAGAAACAGCCACTTCAGGCCTCAGTTAAAGAACTCCTTAGAAATGGCCTCCACATAGTTCGGCGCTGAAATGTGGATGTTGAGGGTGCAGAGGATGGTGAAGAGTGAGAAGGCCATAAGACGGTGGCGGTCTATGACAGACGCAGCAAACTTCCACTCGTCGCACAAAGGAAAATCCACTCGTTGCTCAGCACTTCCTCCTCGTAATGGTTTCGGAGGCACTTGCTGACGTAACGCCCCCCTTCCAGGATCTTTCCCAAATCTTGCTCCAGGCTGCCCAGCAGGGACCTTTTGCCGTCAGGGAGGAGCGCCTCCTCCTCCCCGACCTGGCCGACCGCCGCCGTTCGCAGCCCACCCCCGAATCGGGGGACGTGGTGGTGGTGGTGGACAGAGGCATGGTCTCCTGGCCCCTGAAGCCGATGTAGAGCAGGTTGCTGGTGGCCAGGTGGGAGGATGAGGAGCTGGCATTGAAGGTCCACGCTGGTAAGACTACTGCACGTGGTCTTGTTGTGGCAGGCCGGGTGCACCCTGGCCTCCCGGGATGCTTCATACGCAGGAACCAGGCAAACCAATTCAGCAGGACCACACAGGTCTGGGGAGGATCAGAATAAGTGTGTCTGTATGCTGATCTAAGTTTGTCTGCATGCTGACCTCAATCTATGCTGAAGAGTTGACAGTATAGAACAACCTCTAGGCTGTTAACTTGTTCTTATCATTAAGTACCAATGATTCAACTACGAAATTCTCAAGTATTAAACGTGAAATAGCCACCAGTCCATCCATCCAGGGAATAATTGTAAAGGGGAAATTAACATAGTGCAGGTAGAAGTGCTTTCAAGGACTTTAATGTCTGTACATGTGCAACCTTGGTGCGGGATACTGTCAGCTAGCATCAGCACCTTCCACACAGCCTTGAGCTGTGTGGAAGAGGAGCATTACAAATTTGTGTTAACCTTGGGTAATGCTTCAAGTTTTCTCCAAGCCACTTAACCATTTTGGCATCTTGCCTCCATCTCGGTCATGGTGGTGGGCACTGTCGCTATTACTGAAAGCCCAACAATGACCATGGTGGTGGAAAAATACTCAGCTACAAAATGGAGAGAGATAAGAAGAGGATATTAGCTTGGAGGATATTAAGTCTTGGCACTTAATGTCTGCACTTATTGTATGTCGTATTTCTGTATAGTACTTAGTTATGTAGCATCTTATCCTAGCTATCTTTGTTGTATGTAGGGAATGGGTTAAACTAGTGATTGTTGGTGCTTTGCACTTGGTTCTGTGAACATCCTTACTGTACCTTCTTATGACAAATGTACTTATTGTAAGTTGCTTTGGATAAAAGCATGTGCTAAATGCCCTAAATGTAAATGTAAGTCAAACAGTACATACCACTACATCTTATGCATGAACACAAGTTGCTGAAGGGTGGCTGTCAGTAAGTAACTCACAAAAGACTGCCAGTCAGAACATTCATTATGTCTTATATATTTAAACATTGAATTTAATAAATGGAATAAGGGCTTTTTATTCTGTCTATTATCTAGCACTTAGTTTCCATCACATTCATCTACCAGACATGATGGCATCTTTCTATAGCACAATAGGAGTGAACTTTACCTGTTAAAGGGACTGAGTCGGAGGTGGCAGGCATGATCTCTTCCATGAGCAGCATGAAGATGGTGAGGAGGAGAAGAACCTTGATCCCTGAGAAAGAGTGATCAAGAAGCAGTCATGCTCTCATACTCCTCTGATGGCTGTTGAACTCATCACCATTGCCATGGAAAAGGTTAGAGCTGTTATGACTGGAGCAAATTAGTGGAACATAGACCAACGCAACACAATGCAAAGTTTCAAAATATAAACTATATATATATATATATGGAAATAATAAACAGCACACAGCCCTACCTAAAAAACAAGATAAAATAACAACATACTGCTGCATACAGAAGAAACTTGTCGTTCCTGGGGATTTTGACCCATTTGTGCTGTGCTACCTTGGTCTATGAATACAAATATGTCTTGTGTATATATACTGTATATATACTGTATATATACTGTATATATATATATAAATCAACCACTGTGCTCTATCAAGGAGGAGTAAGAGGAGGGGGCTGTTAAACAAATGCCAGTGGGGTGTACATGTTTATTACCCGGCAGCTGGCTGACAATGTCTCCGTGCGGTCTGTTGGATTACAAATTTGGCTTAACTTTGGGTAATGCCTCAAGTTTGCTCCAAGGCACTTACCCATTTTGGCATCTTGCCTCCATCTGGGTCATGGGGGTGATACTGTGGGACCAGCACTGTTGCTATTACTGAAAGCCCAACAATGACCATGGTGGTGGCAAAATACTCAGCTACAAAATGGAGAGAGATAAGAGTATAAGAGTATATTAGACCTCCGTAGGGTCTGTTGGATTTATCAAATCATAATAAAATATTAATCATTCATGACAACACACATCCACAGAAACACACACAAACACACAGACAGACGTGCACACAACACACACACACACACACACACACACACACACACACACACACACACACACACACACACACACACACACACACACACACACACACACACACACACACACACACACACACACACACACACACACACACACAGAGACACACCAAGAAAACTCCAAGCACACATTCCACAAGAGAATTAAGGGCTTTCTTAAGAGTACAGATCTGAAAATTTGCACTGTTAATGGGATGCAACTAATAGTCGTATGGTAGTTATACAATAACAAAATGGTCATATAGGCAAAATGGGTTGAGACTGTGGACGTTTGGCTTTTCCATGAAATTGTGGGAAAAGTTTTTAGAGCAGAAGACCATGGTGAAAAAGATGCATCTGATTTTAGAGATTAACATGATGGAGGAGAAATAAGGCTATTTCTTTTTAAATAATGCCACCTTTGGGTGCAGTACCACAATTTGGGTTTATTAGTAGTGGGGGGTATTGGTATCAACCTAATAATCCCCCTAACCCTAATAACAAAATGGTCACATAAGAAAAATGGGCTAACTGCTCCAACTTTATTGGCCAATATTTCTCAAATGGAGCTAAGTCAAACAAATTCTGTTCGATGATTTTTGTGAGGTTTGGTCTAAATATTGTAGCGATTTTGGTGAATATTTGATTATTTTTGGAGCCTGTGAATCTTTTTATGATGTTTTGCTTTAATGTGAAATTGTGGGAAAAGTATACATTTTCAGGCTTTTATAAATGTGTCTAATTCTAGGGAATACTTTTCTGAATTTTTTTTGAGTCCAGGTCAATCTGGTGAGGAGAAATAAACCCAATTCATGATTTTTTTTACAATTGCGCCACCTTTGGGTGTAGTACCACAAATGTGGGTTTATGGGTAGAGGGGTTATTGGTAACCATACCTGAATATTTCAAGAGTTTTTGACTTATGGTATAGGCTGCAGTATGACTTTTACAGAATTTTAGAAAAAAACAAAACGTTACAGAACTAATAGGGGCCAAGCAGCTTTGCTGCTCGGAAACCTAAAAGCATCCTTAGATATAATATATCAGGATGTTTTCAGTGGGTTTCATACCAATGTGCATGTGGCCTGTATCTAAAATGACACCTTAGTGTGACGAAAGATCATGCTGTGCAATGGTCCCAGTCTGGTGTTTATGTTGTTATATTGATGAGTGAGAAAATCGTACTGATGCTGGAAATTCAATTGAACCAATCTACTAACGGTAGCGTGAATTTAAACACATAGATTGCCGAGGTTCCCAGACTGTTTGTGTCTGTTTGCAAACGTTTGCAGTTAACACAAAGCAAATGGAAAACGGTTTGAAAATATTTTGCCTTCGTTTGGTCATTTGACCGCACCTCTGATTGGGATGAATGAGACACCTCTGCGTCTTTGGCATAGGCTCATCGTCTGGATCTCCCAACATCTCCCAATCCCTCCTATTTTAACTGAATGTGTTATCCAAAGCGTCAGACTCCAGCCATTCAGGTGGGCCACTTACCAACAAGGTCCCACTCTTAATTGGAGATGTAGCTTGTGGTGTCCGCGTCCATCATTTGCCGGTCCAGAGACCAGCCCCCGCACATCCAGGAGCCAAACTTCAGATCACATCTCTTGACATCGAAAGGGAAGCAGCGAAAATCAGTATAGCTGTGCTCCTGAAGATATCCAGCCTCAAAGGAGGCGCATAACAAATGAGTTCTTCTCTTGGATCCAACATATTACCAAACCAGATGCATGATGGGCTAAATATGTGTAATGGGGTACAGCTGGCGCCCTGCTTTCTTCAACTTACAGACGAGAGAAGAGAGAGAGTAGGAGAGAGAGAGAGAGAGAGAGGAGAGAGAGAGAGAGAGAGAGAGAGAGAGAGAGAGAGAGAGAGAGAGAGAGAGAGAGAGAGAGAGAGAGAGAGAGAGAGAGAGAGAGAGAGGCTTAAGAGCATTCAAGCCCAAGTAGTATCAGGGGGGCAGATAGAAGATGGAGGGCAGAGACATCTCCAGAGGCATAAACTGAGGTGCTCACACCCACACTCACACACACACACAACACACCACACACACACACACACACACACACACACACACACACACACACACACACACACACACACACACACACACACACACACACACACACACACACACACACACCACACAAAAAAATACAGTGTAGAAACCAATATGCCAATAAGATGAAAGTGGGGGAAGAAATCCTTTGGAAGAGACAATAAAAAAATATGCTTTGAGATATAGCCAGAAGGAGTATGTTTGCTAATCTCTGTCACTCTTTATCGGTCTTGTTCTACATCTCCACCACTCTCACACTCTCCTCTCTGTCTTCAAAAAATGACAAATTAGGTCTATTCCATTCCATTCCTGACCCCAACCCCCCAAAGCCAATCTATTGACACATTCACAACATTCAACTCATGTAAAACCACCAATCTGGTCTGGTAACTTGGTGGGGAGCCCAATTACTGATGGCTTCATGCTGCCAGTAGCTTCAATTGACTCAGCAATCTTTCATTGACACAAAGGCAATCGATAGAGAAGAAACCTAGTGATGAAGGAGTTTAGCCCTTTATCGATTGCGATGGCGAACAAGAGAAGGGAATGCAAAGAGAAGAAGCAAATGGAAGGTAAGTCATTCAAAATAATAAGTGGCACAGTGTTCACTACTGGTGTCTGGATTACTGCTTCATTCATTGTATTCTTCATTCTTGTGTCTATTTAAATACCTACATCAAAAGCAAAGCAGCATGTATCCCAGCCTCCTGTTTGCAATCGCCTTTGCTACATTGAAAGAGACAGCTGAGGAATATCTGAGCAGGAAGTAAGAGACGATTGATATCCTCCTGTGGTTTTCATGCAACATACACAAATGGCAATTTGTGCTTTAATTTTTAAATGGTATTCGATCCAATTTGAATAAATAAATCTTTAACCTTGAATCACTTATACGATTCATTGGAGGATTTAGCTCCATTCATGGTGAATCAAAAATATGTGTTATGGTAATCGTGGAGGAGAAGTGAACATGCCAGGTAGACAATGCAAAGTACAACAACAATAACAAAGCAGTGTGTTCCCCAGTGACCTGACTCCTGGCTAGGGATCTGGTGGATTTCCACTTGGAATTCTCAAACTCTTTTTGATAGTGAAAGCTGGTGCAGTCGCTATAGCAAACTGCAATTCCAGTTGGTAAACTATCAATAACTATGCATACAGAGGGAACTTGGTCTAGTTATGGTTGCAAAATTAAAAATGCTTGATAAAAAAAGAGTTATTAGTATCCTTGCATCTTAAGTTACCGTGAATAGAAGCCGATGTTGTTAACTATCTGCAATATGTCTATTGCTAGGCAGTCGAAAACATTCTTAAAGAGGTTGGTAGGTAAAGTATCAAGCCAACAGGTGGATGGCTTTAGTTGTGTCACAGTTTCCACAAGGGTTTGAGAGTCTATAACATTAAAGCATGCCATCCTTGCCATGTTACTTTTGCCTGAACAGGGTGGTAGTACAACATTATTGTTTGAAGTGGAGATATTGATGGCGCGTCTGATGCCTTCCATTTTATCAGTAGAAAAAGCTGCAAACTCATTGCATTAGTGCGTGGAATGGAGATCAGGTGGAATTTGTGTTAGGTGGTTGGTCAGTCTGTCAACAGTTGCAAATAGGGTTTTTGCATTAATAGTATTGGTTTTAATGATATTGGAGAAAAATGTTTCTCTAGCACTTTTTAAGTCTAAATTGTAGGCACGGAGGCTCTCTTTATAGATATCATGGTGAATATGAAGTTTTGTTAGATGCGTTCAACCCTCCTGCATTCTTTTTTCTGTGCTGTAACAGAAGCAGCTTTTCTCCAGCGAGCCTTTTGCTTTCCAGATATCGTTTTAACCTTATAAGGTGCAATGACATCTATGACTTTCAAAATTTTCAAATTAAAGTTTTCTACAAGATCATCAGCAGAACATGGGTTAAGAGGTGGTAGGAAGGAGATGGCCTTTTTAAAAAGGACATTAGAATCTTCATTGATATACCTTTTTTTGACAGTATTTGATTTTGTCTGTATATGTCGGGAATAAAAAGATATGTTAAAGAAAACACACAAAAGTGGTCGGAACAAGGAAGGATCAGTTACAGAGAGAATTCAGAAACATTGAGGCCCTTTGTGATAACCAGGTCTCGAGTGTGCCCCTTACAACTGAGTAGCCTCTATCACATGTTGAGACAGTTCAAATGTGTCCAAAATGGTTAAAAAGTTTTTTTGCACACTTGCCATTCAAATCATCAGTATGAAAATTGAAGTCACCAGTTATAACTATACAGTCAAATTCTGTGGAGATGCTAGACAATAATTCTGTGAAGTCATCGAAAAAATTTGCAGAGAATGTGGGTGGCCTGTAAATAATTAATAGGAGAACTCTAGGGGAGCATTTCAATACAGCACTAAGGTATTCGAATGATGGAAAATCACCAAATAACATCTGTATCCCCTGAAACACATTTTTAAATACAGCAGCAACCACTCCACCTCTTTTTACAGATCTACATGCATCAAAAAAGTTATAGTTGGGAGGAGCTGTCTCCATCAGACCGGTTGCACTGTTATTTTGTTCCAGCCATGTTTCAGTTAAAAACATAAAATCCAGCTTAGAAGTGGTAATCAAATCATTAACTAAAAATGATTTGTTATTAAGAGACCTAACATTAAGTAGAGTCATCCTGATGGTGTTGTTGATAGGCTTTAAGGTTGTTTTTGGTTTGGAGGCAATAGATATGAGCTTTGTGAGGTTAGCAGTGTGTCTAAGTTCCCCTTTGTTTACTCTCTTAGTGGTCACAGCAGGAATGCAAAAGTTGCCCTGTTTGGACGTAGGCAACCTTGGGTTCAGCAGATTATGTGAAACTTCCTTTATACTGTGCCTACGGCCGAACCCTTTTTGTCTGATGCCAACATATTCCAGTTTCATAAATTCAGCTGGAAAATCGCAAAGGGAGGAGACAGTGGAGCTGGAGTTGTTGTGGCTATGGGTGAGATGAGGCTGGAGGTCATCGCCGATGGGGGGGTGCAGGGGAGGGGGGGTGGCCGTTCCTCGCCAAGCCAGCATCAGCGATGGCGTCAGGCGGGCTGTTGTCTCTCTGGTCTGTGGGCTGTCTGCTATCTGTTTGTCAGATAGTGGAGATGTGTGGGGGAGGCAGTAGTCTCACTTCTTCTCAACCTGGGCTCTGACTGTGGCCTGTACGTCAGACCTTGGAGATTTGTGGTAAAGCGAGAAGAGAAGATTGTCCCTTAACAGTGTTGAGCCTAACCTGTTTGCGCCCCCAGAATAAGTTGAAATTGTCAATAAAGACCCTTCCTCTTTCATTGCAGACTCTGGAAAGCCATGTATTCAGTGCAAGTAGACGACTGAATCTGTTTATTTCCCGATCAACTGCTGGTATGGGTCCACTGATGAATGACTTAATGTGTATTTTGTCCAGTGTATCCAATAGATCAGTATAATCCCTCTTCAGAAGTTCTGACTGTTCTCTTTGAATATCATTAAATCCTGCATGCACAATAATCCTGTGAGATTTTGGGTTTTGGGTTTTCCAATATGATTGTGGCTAGTTTCTGGTTAATATCACTAACCATTCCATTTGGGAAGTTGCATGTTTTGATCTTCTTACCGGTTATATCCTTGATGGTTGAGTCTCCTATAATCAGAGTGTCTGGTTCATCTGTTTTCTGTGAGATGGGCCCTTGTGGGCTTGAGGTGGCGGTGGCAAACGCATGCGCAGCCCGCCTCCGTGGCGACTGGTTCTTGTTCCATCTCTGTCTGTACCGTCCGTCCGGACACATTTTGGAGCTCAGGGGTGCACAGGTGGCCGACGCATGCACAGCTCGCCTCTCTGGCGACGGGTTCATGGTCGGTCTCTGGCCGCACTGTTTGTCCAGACGCATCTCGGGGCTCAGGGGTGCATGGGTGGCAGGCGCGTTCGTGGACTCTTGAAGGGGCAGGAACCGGTTCTTCAGCGGCAGGGTTAACTTCAGTGATGGGCTAATCCGGCTGATACATGCAACTTTAGCTTTGGGTAGCTTAGCATTTGGCGTTGAGTGAACTTGTTGATACAGTTTGGTGTGTTGTTTTGGCTTAGCGCTGACTCTGTGCCAGTGAGACACAGCTGGAACTGTCTCTCTCTTGTCCAGCTTTGGGAAGGATACAATATAGCTTTGATCATCTTGTTGTGTATTTGTCTGTTAGCTCAGCAAACTCACCCATCTGAACTATATATTGTATTATATATATTATATATATATTGTATTATGATCATGAAATAAAATAAAATGAAGTAGATCTGAATGATAAATTAAGTAGTTTTTTGCAATGCCAAGCGGAGCTTCGGGAAACATGACCTCTCTCTCTGCTGCCTCTCTCGACCATTTAAAATAAATAAATAAATAAATAAAATAAAAAATGAAAAATTTGGGGGCAAACATACTTGGGCATGATACAGATGGCCTAGTGTGAGTGTGCCCTTAGAGACAAGCTTCATAACAGTCCAAACAGTTGTATATATATAGCCTTCACAGCACACAATAATACAGCAGCCTCTACGTGAGGCCAAAACAGGCCTCACAATAGAGCAAGCTCCCAGACCTGATGATTGGATGGATGAAACTTCACACATGGTAGCAGCAGGTGTGTGTGTGTGTGTGTGTGTGTGTGTGTGTGTGTGTGTGTGTGTGTGTGTGTGTGTGTGTGTGTGTGTGTGTGTGTGTGTGTGTGTGTGTGTGTGTGTGTGTGTGTGTGTGTGTGTGTTTGGAGGGGGGTATGAAGGGGGTATTTTAAATTAGGTCACAGATAGAAGCTTAGCTTTTGTGGGCTTTGGGGCAAGGCACTGCATCGGCACCACTTCAGCAAGGTTCTCCTGGGGTACCTTGGGTGACCCCAGTCAAGGTGCTGAGGCAAGCACGCCAAACCAAGGTAAGTTTGCTACTGAATAGGATTAGTTAGCTGACATTCTTGGTGTGACATTCTTTAATTCTTGGTGCCCCCCAAGGTACTTGGTGCCCTACTCACTCTGCGTACTCTGCGTATAGGGAGCGGCAGGCCTGCCCACCTGCATTGGCTCCTCTGAAGCAGTAGGAGGAGAAGTTGAGTCGGTCATCGGAAAACGACCAGGAGACAACCGCCACGAAGAGACGTGTTCAGCCATCCCGAATTCCCCTCCCCTGATTAATAAGGTGTCAACTTATCTCATCTGCTGTGATTGTAGCATACTCGTTGGGTTTCATGGGACTGGGAACCCAGTTTTTAATTCATGATTTTTTTCATTCATGATGTTGTAATGACCAGTGACGTGTGTGTGCAACATGTAACTGTGCGTGTTTCATGACTGAAACCTGGCTCCATCCTGCTATTCCCTATAACGCCATGCAGCTAGTAAACTGCACCAACCACCGACACGACAGAAACAGTGACTCCGGTAAGAGCAGAGGAGGCAGACTCTGTATTTATATTAATAACGACTGGTGTTCACAAAGCCAAGCAACATAAAGATACTGTTCTCCCTATCTGGAAGCCTTGACCGTCATCTGCAGCCCGTTTGACTTAGGCCTACCTAGAGAAAAACTGTGGTGCCCATCACGGCTGTGTACATTTTCCCAGATAATAACGTTTGCATAGCCCTCAGCTATCTCCACGGGTGCATAAGTAAACAGCAGCAGGCACACCCAGGGGTACAAATAGTAGCCGGTGACTTCAATTGGACCTGCTTAAAGGTCCTCCCTAAATGTACCCAATATGTGAAGTGTGCCACCAGGGAGAGCATCATACTTGACCATGTTTACTCTAACATTAAGCATGCATATAGAGCAGTGCGCCCCAACCACACATAGGGCCCTATCTTGCATCCAGTACAATTTACTTTCTACACCGATGCCTGGACCTTTGCTAGTTTGCACCCGGCGCAAAGCCGATTTTCACCCGCAGCAAACCTGCGGCACTTAACTTGCGCCCTGAAGTGTGTCTGCGAAAAGCAGAGGCGTGTTCCGGCGCAAATGATGCATGGTGCTATCTTACAGATCAATAAAGCAGCTGACCGACAAATACCTGGTCTAAGAGCACTTGCGGATAGCGCAGTTGGTGTTGCTATTTTGACATACCATAGCCCACCACATTTTTTCCATATTGCATAAATGAACACTTTAGTAGTTTATGCCATGCGTTAAAATAATAACAACAATGATAAACTCGAGCAAAGTAGGCTATATCCCAGCCTTCCAAAACAAAATCTCGTTTTAGGGTAGGCTTAAATGATAAGGTTGGTTAAATTATTTTAAATTAACAGCTGATACAGCGGTAATAAGTTGTATTTAAATCAATGCAGCTGCGAACACCATACAGCAAACACATATTTTCTGGACACAAACATCGTGTACAATTGTGTACCTTAACTTTTAGGATTGATGAGTATTTGATCGTGAGAAAACAACGTTTTACCGCGAATGAGCGTTAAAAAGAATGAATGAATGCAGGCGTACGTGTGTGCATCCAGCTGTTTAAACACACGCAAACTAAACATGTAATGCATAATACAGCCCATAGCAATGTACATTAATGGGGGGGACACATACATACTAGGAACACAAGTCGATAATGATAATGTATACAATACTGGTAATAAACTATGTGTGTTACTGTATTGTCATTAAATAGACCCAAAGTTAATTGCAGCCACAGGACCGCATATTATATGTGTGTCAAGTTTTCTTTGCCGCTATTTACATGACGATTAAGTATTTCGGAAGTTGCAGAAGCTATTCCATGTGTGAATAAGGCCCTTTTCAGATTTGCGTCGGGCGCGAGAGTCATTTATCCGCCGGCATAATAACAGCGGCAGAGCCCCGCCCACAAAGCTACTTCAGTTTGGCACTTCTCACTTGAATAAAATAGCGCCCATAGGCATGTCAGACCATCCTCATTGTATCTCATACCAGCCTACACCCCTCACATCAGGAAAAACAAGTCCACCACCAGAAAAATCAACACCTGGCCAGAGGACGCATCTCCAAGCTCAAAGACCACAGAGTGGAGTATATTCGAGAGCTGGAGTATACCGAGAGCGTCCTACAACACACTTCTGTGCGGATAATGTCACCATTACAAAATGGACCAGGGTCTTCCCCAACCAGAAACCCTGGATGACGTGACATGTGCGGCTTCTGATTAGGGACCACAACACTGCCTTCAGGTCAGGGGACAGGGCGTGATACAGTAGAAAAATAGAGGCATACATCTCGGACAAGAACCCTCGTCAAGTGTGGAAGAAAATACAGCAATTGCAAGGACCACAACCTGACACCTACCTCATCCAATGCTACAATGGCAGGGGAATTGAATAATTCCTTTTGTTGCCAGGAACACCCGGTGAGAAGGGAACTGAGGCAAGTAAACCCAAGGAAGGCGGCTGGACCGGACGGAATACAAGGGAAGGTACTCGGGGCTTGTGCAGACCAACTCGCAGGCATTTCCACCAAAATCTTCAACATCTCCTTGACCCGAGCCACCATCCCATCCTGCTGGAAATCGCAGATAATCGTCCCAAAAACACCTGCTGGCAAAAGCCTGAATGACTTCAGGCTTATAGCACTCATGTCAGTGGTGATGAAATGCCTGGAGAGGCTAGTCGCCATGTACATCAAGGCCTGCCTCCCACCATCATTCGACCCTCACCAGTTTGCCCTAGGGCAAACCGCTGAGGATGCTATTGCCATCACCCACCACTCAACACCTCGAACACCCAGGTAACTATGTAAGACTACTCTTCATAGAGTTCAGCTCAGCCTTCAACACACTAATCAAATGCGTGGAGAAGGGTTCAATCATACCTCAGAAGAACTATCATGGCCGACAAACACAAATGCAATAACAGAGAAGGCCCAGCAGCGACTACACTTCTTGAGAATTCTCATGAAAAACCACCTTGAACAGAAGCTGCTGGTGTCCTTCTAACAGAAGTCATTCATCTAAAGCATACTCACATATTGCATCACAGCTATGTATGCAGGGAGTACGGAGACAGACAGGAGGACTCTGCAGAGGGTCATAGGCAGAGCCCAGAAGGTTCTAGGCTGCCCTCTGCCCTCCCTGGAAGAGCTTGCTAACTGCCTAAATAGCAACAGATCCATCCTCAAAGATGCTGCCCACCCTGCTCACTACCTGTTTAACCTGCTTCCCTCCGGTAGGCGCTAAAGGTCAATGAAAGCACACACCACCAGACTAACAAACTGTTTTTACCCCTGGGCTATACGATCGTTGAACCAACAGTCAATACTGCCCGCATCCCACATCCCCCTTCCCCGGGATGAAGAATCACACTTCCTCTGAACATTATTTTTCTAATATGATGTAACCTGCTGCTATTTTAAATATTTGTGCATTTGTGTGTATGTGCATATGTAGTATGTGGCTTGGTTTTCCACACTTGGGATCTAATTGACATTTGATTATGTGTTTACAGTGGCACATAATAATATTATGTTATTGACACATGTTGGACAGATGTTTTATTCGCACCGTCAGTGGACAGTATGGAGTGATGGGATTAAATATAGAGATTTTTTTTTCATTTCTATTCTAAGGAGATGTTTCTGGAGTTATAACTGAGAAATAACACAGTTGACTTAAATTATTCAGATCACATAGATTTAACGCATGATACGGGTTGAAATTAAACTTATGAAGGGCGATGATAAAACAATCGTTCTTCTCACTCCACAATTCTTCTGTCTGACTTCAGTTCACCAACACACTGTCTGTGTCGCCAATCCTCTTTTTCCTCCAAACTATGCGTAGGCCTACGCATGGGTCAGCGTTTGCTTAGGGCTGCGCACATTCTCCCATCAAGTTAGTTTTTTATAGATCACAACCTTGGCGTGGAAAGTCACGTACGCCACTTTCAGCCCCGTTTTGTGCATACGCAACGGTTATAAATGATACCCCTGGACTTTAGTCCAAAGGAAAACTTTCTTAAATGATCCTGTCATCTGACATATTAATAAAACTATTCCACAGTCTAAACCTATCACACTTTCTTCTTATTGTACCTGGAATCCAACCCATGTCACCCTGAGCAGCCAAAGATGGAAGATATTTATGAATACCCAGAAAACAACGTATAGCTCTGTTTTGTATTGCATCTGAAAACCTTCTTTCTTTAAATCCCCATACTCCAGCAGCATAATTCACAATAGGAGAAACAGATGCATCATACAATTGAGAGTAAGTAGAATAACCAAGGTCTTTCTTTACATATTTTTTACTTGTTAACAACGGAACCCAAAGCTCTGCCACCTAAATCAGCCAGGAGTTTAATTCCATTTTCACAATTCATAAATTCATCAAGTTGCAATCATAAATATTTATAAACAGATGTATTAAACAGATGTGCCTAAAATAAAAATGGGGGGGAAGCTGGGGAAGAAGCAACATAGGCTTCACAGACATTCAAGACACTAATCAGCTCTAATTTCATTGACAGCGTGACGAACAAAATTTGCTACAGCCAGGCTAATATTTCTTTGATAACTTTTCTTATCAAAGGCACATGTTGCCTATCTTTTTCTAAACCCAATGAACACTCTCCCATTATACATTTTGGCTTCTTTATACATTTGTAGTAGATGATTTGATTGCTACCATAATACATCTAGGCCTAGGACATTTTTTTATTTAAAAACCGTTCATTTCATGCTTTCAGGGATTTTTATGCACCAATTTGTTCTATTTCTGCATCAATTGATGGTAAAAGTATCTTTATTTATGAAAGGGCAAACCACAATTTAGGCACCAGGAACTCAAATTAGAAATGAATATAATGCATTAAGGCTCTCAGGCATTCTGTATTGCTTTCAATATATTTCCAATATTTATTCTAGCTCACATTTTCTCGTTTAATATTATCGCTGCTGAGTCAACACACAAACTCTTTTGCCCTCTTTGTTTAGGGATGTAACCTATTAAAATGTTCTAGTGGCACCAATTCATGTCAATGATAAATTAATTAATTTCAATTCACTTTTCAACCCATGGCCTTTAGCTGTGTTTCAGCAAGATTTCTGCTCATGTTCAAACCTTTCATTCAAAATGTATCACACATAGGCCTATCAGTGTTTTGTGATGAGTTTTTGCAATCCTGTAGGCCTACATCCGAACTATTTTATTGAATGCTGAAAACAAGAATACAACACATTTTTACAATAACCAAAGTTGAAATCGGAGAGAGAGAGAGAGAGAGAGAGAGAGAGAGAGAGAGAGAGAGAGAGAGAGAGAGAGAGAGAGAGAGAGAGAGAGAGAGAGAGAGAGAGAGAGAGAGAGAGAGAGAGAGAGAGAGAGAGAGAGAGAGAGAGAGAGAGAGAGAGAATGAGAGTGTGTGCATGTGTTTCTGGGAGTAAAATACCCAATGCTGGAGAAAAAAGAGGGGGAGGAGGAGCTATATATGCACGTCTTGTAAATATTAAGGGGGATGTGTCTCTTGTGTCCCACCTGAAATATACGCCAATGATGAGTGACCTTTATTTTATCAACCATGCGTCTTTAAAAGGTTATATTGAGAGCTGGCAATTCAGTCCTAACTTTCCATCTTCACCATGAAGAAAAAGTCCATCAAGAGGATTATTGATCGGGATTACCAGGGTACTCTGGTTAGATAAGCATCTAAATTCATAGGCACACTGCACGGTCAAAACACTGTGTTTTTCGTTGTAGCCTAGTGGTCGTGTGTGACACTCCTCTCTGTGCTCAAATGAAATCAACACCGTCCACAAAGACTACAATTATATGATATTTCGAGAATATTATGGCAACTAAATATAAACTAAACAAAAAAATCGGCATTAGATTTTAATGACCTCTCAATTCACCAGTTTTTGTCTTTAATATAACTAACTAGGCTATAACTTACAAACTAAATATAACTTAGTTATTACTTATAGTATTGTTACTTGGAAACATGACTCCCTGGAGTAGACCCGTGGAAAAAAGCCCAGTCTAATACAACTTCACATGATTTATGGCAAGGTTTACTAACGGCACTCACGGCTTAAATGTTCGACTGCTGCCGCTAGCACAAAAAGAGATCCCGTGATTGGATGCACGTGATTGTAGGGGGCGGTGCCGCTACTGCAACACGGAAGTGAAAGATAACAACATTATGGGTCATGTTTAAGCGTCTAAAGATAATACTAACAAAGGTAGAATACGGTTACAACAATGCAGGCTACTCGAAAACGCCAAACCAATAATATCCAGACTTCAACGCAAAATAGGTATGTGCTTGTAGACAGTTTTCCCGAACAAACCATGTAGTAGGGGAAGTTAGTAAGTCTTTATTATCCGTGTACCGGTATCTCTATTTCTAAAATGTGTCAATTAAATTGATGATCAATAGACGAGAACCCTTTACGGGTCCACCATCACCCTCCTTAAACTAGCCCCTAACTGTCCTACCCATGTATTCAAGATTGACATGAATAACAATGAACGTAAACTTCATGAATTTGTAGGTTGAACTCAATTAGGTTATTTAATTCCATAAATAACCTAATACTGTGCGCGTCTATTTCAACATCTGGCAAGGGTACCATACCCGTTATGTTGGTTGGTGTCAATCCAGATGTTCATTTTTGCCAACCATACCATAGCAGCAGAATGCGTGCATCACACACAGTTGAATTGCATTGCACCCCCTTTTGGTTGGCTTTTCTGACCTACAGCAGCAAAGAGGGTCTACTACCCCACAGGAATCCCCCTGCAAAAGTTGTAGAGTCCAGAAACAAACCCTGGGATATTTGTAGAACCGGAAAACTCACTAGTCTGTGCTATGCACAAATATAAATATTGTAAAATTTTCGGGTTGCGAATAAAAATGAATATCTTGACCACCACCGGTAAAAGAAAAACACAATATTGAAACATATTTGAAATATATGTTGAAAATAAATTCAGTTGATAGGTGTTAGGACCCATAACAACCATTCAAAAGACAATTTATGACTATGTTGGTTCGTATTATTGTCGCCAATGTTATTACTATTTGAAAACATTCAGTGTTTTTGTAATGTTTTTCTAGGTATTCAAAGTCACCTCACATTAAACACACAGGTTAAAATCATATAATGGGTACCTGTAAAAATAAAAGACATGTAGGTCGTTATAACAAGTTGAATTTTGAAACGGAGGGAGGGGAGTGAAGGGAACGGTGTTGACTGATGCACGCAAGCTTGAAAAGCTGGGTTCTGATGGTCAGTTTGAATGATGGCAGGTTTCGAGCCTGTCGGATGAGGTAGGGGAGGGCATCCAGAAAGAGGGTGCGGTCGCTGAAAAGGAACTGTCGCCCGAGGTCCGGTGCTTTGTCCTGATCATTTGTAGCATAGTAGCGTCCAGATTTGAGGAATCGGTTAGGGGTTTAGTGGGGGAGAGGAGGAGAGGGGAGGGGTAAGTTTATTAATGGCTTTGCTGGTGGTGAATAGTATTTTAATAGGCATCCTGTATTTAACCATGGGGCAGTGGAGGTTTTGAAGAACGGGTGATGTGATCTCAGCAGTCAGTCGAAGTGAGTATGTGAGCAGCGTGGATCTGGACGTATTGAAATTGAGGTTTGTATTTGGTGAACCGCAGAGGATGCTGTCGCAATAATCAAGCCTGGAAGTTATGCAGGCATGGATGAATGTTTCTGCAGCGGCAAAGGACAGGGGACACTAGAGGCAGGCAGTGGTCCTAAGGTGGAAGAATGGTTCCTGGTTGACGAGAGGATGGAACAAGAGGCTGGGGTTCATGATTCCAAAGTTGCGGATCTGGGTCGAAGGGATCTCATTTAATATTGAGTGAGTAGGCCTGGCAAGAGTTTGTTAGGGAATTTGGGCAGAAGATGAGGATTTCATGTATTGTAGTTCTGTGGCATCATGATTGTACGCCTGTAAGGTAGGTGGTGAAGGTGAAGTAAGTGGCTGAGCTTATGGTCTTGGAGGAGAGGTAAAGGTGACGGTTCTCTGCAAAGCAGTTGAAACTGAGGATTTGTCCAAGAGGATAGATATACAAGATGAAGAGAAGGGGGCCAAGCACTGAACCCACGGGTGAAACCATGGGGAGGAGTGGAGGATACACAGTTGTTTATGGGGGTGTGTATTGATGACTGTCAAGAGAGATAAGAGTTACACCAGAGGGCGATGGTGGTTATGCTAATGTAGTACTGAAGGAGTGAGGCGGAGGAAATGGTTGATTGTATCAAAGGCGGTGCCGAGATCAAGGAGGATGAGGATGCTGAGGAATCAAGAGCCAGCAGAGAGAAGATGTCAGTGGGGATTTTAAGCAATACGGTTTCTGTGCTGTGTTTTGAGCAGAAGCAGGATTGGAAAGGCCTGTCATTTCCAGTTTATTTTTTAGTATGGGGTGACGGCAGCGAGCTTGAGGACGGGGGTACGAAGGAGGTACGAAGGGTAGAAGGAGTTAATTTTAATGGTGCTTTTTGGGTAGTCAGGCCTTAAATAGAAGGGAGGGGTTGGGGCTGACGGCGCATCGGGGACTTCAAGCTGATGACTTCAAGCTGGTGACTTTAGAGCAGTGGTCATCCACCTTTTTAAGCCAAAGATCCCTGACCTCAGCCTTGGTGAAAGGCAAGATCTGCCCTATTGAAGCGTTGAGAGAAAAACACATCCCAGATTTTACTTCCAACTTGAGCCCTTTTATTTGGCTAATTGTATTTGAATTATTATTATTATTATTGGCTTTTGTCCAACTTTCAGATTGATGCAACCAAAAGAACACTGTTACAAGCATATCAAACATAGCTGTCTTGAATTTGAAAATGTACTCTCAATTCTAAGTTTCATTATATAATTTCATACCAACACAGAAATAAAGGCATGTGGGCTATTTTCCATTTGTAACAACAACAAATCAACATACTTTCAATTTTACTTGCAGTGAGCAGATCATATGAAGTTCCATGCTTAACTGTTATGCTCAGTTATGATTATATTATTATTTTTATTATTATTATATATTAGTGTGGAAAGTAACTATTGCATTACTTTCAAGTACGTTTAAAATGCTTAAATGTGTCAAATAATTTGGACCCTATCTCCACCCCACTTTAACGGAACTCAAAATACATATGCATGTTCATGTCCATATGCATGTTCATGTTCATTCATGGAAGAATGCAACGTTGACAGATGTTTGAATTACTTGACACCGACGTGGAGAGGCACTTTGGTCCAGGGTATAATGTGCATTTCACGATTACACCTATTCCAAGAATTTCTAGGAGGGAAAAGTAATGGCTATACTTCCATTTAAGGAAGGCTATTTTTAGATTATTTGGGCTCGCCGTTCCTTTTTCTTGTTGACTCACTTGTGTCGTTGTGTGTCCGACACCTCACCCATTCCTAATCATTAATGCGATTGTCAAGACCTCTGAAGAATAAGCCCCGCCTCTGAGCCTCCTGGTTCCCTCTGTCAAAGGTCTCTGGTAAATAACACCTACACTCTGTAGGTGGCGAAGAAGTAAAAGCTGTGTCACTTTTTGAACTACACATTTTTTCTATCTAGTTTCCACTCTAGTTTTGGATGGTCTGTGCCATTAAAGTAGCATTAATAATCGTTTACTACTTACTACCTACAATCAAAAAAACCAATTGAAACTAGACAGAAAAAGTTCTTCAGAGGTCTCCAAGGAAGATCTGTAAAGAGAGAGAGAGAGAGATCAGTTCTTATGATGAAAAAACTGCCTCAACTATAGTAACGCACAGCATTTTTTGGAAGTAACAGCGTTTTAATGATGGAGGAATAATCTATTAGATTACTCGTTACTGATGAAAGTAACACCGTTATTTCCATCACTGATCAGAGAGAGAGTGAGAGAAGCGCTTGCAAAACTGAAGATTAATCAGGCATATTTTATTTGTGTAGGCCTATGTAGTTTTCTATTATTCCTGGGAGCTACAGGGAGAGTCTCGAAGATCTACCAGTCGATCGCGATCGACGTTTTTGGCGGTCACTGAGAGGATAAAAATGTATGGTTCACAAAAGTTTACAATAGTGAACAACAATACAGGATTCTTCTCAAATATGGGGGCTTTTCTTTTCAGGTCAATTTAAAACTCTCTTGAAGCAATTTCACAGTGGCTGACACTGGCAAATGAACTGCAGTATTCAAGTCAACTGAAATACAGAGTTGGGATGCAGAATAATATTGCCTGTTGCATTTTTGTTCACCACAGAAAATAATAATACTAATAATAAAATATTTTGACAGAAAAATTGTTTCCAGAGAAAATGCATCATCAGAAAAGAGTCCAAAGTTCCATTTGGACCTATGGCTGTGGCTTACCCTGGAGAACTGGATCTTAGACTTCGGAAGGCCTATTATCATGGTAAAATATAAAACACATCATCGCCATGATAACGTTTAGTTTTTTCCCCTTATATTACTTCGGTAACATCAATTTTATGTTGTAGATTGTCCTTCCACTAGAATGGTTTCCCCTGAACAAGCCCAGTGCTGGAGACTACTTCCACATGGCCTACAATGTAATCACTCCCATCCTCTTGCTTAAGGTATGTCCGTTCGCTATTATACTCTACACAACATATAACAAACCATAAATAAAACATCCAACATCCATCAATCCATCCAGTGATTTACAGATTTTAAACCCTGGCAGCTCGGCTGTGGATCTCTTTTGATAAACTGGACCACAATAACATACTGGCGTTTGTTCAGCTGATGGAGCGCAGTCCCAAGGTGCTGTCTCGTTCGGCGGTCTACCTCTGCATCATCACACTCGTCATGGGGGCCAGCATCCACCTTGTGGGGGACTCCATCAACCACAGGCTGCTCCTGAGTGGGTATCAGCTCCACCTGTCCGTCAGGGAGAACCCAATTATCAAAGACCTGAAGCCTGCATCACTGGTACGACTCTCTACTTTTCATGAAACTGTTGATTGTTCTGCTTCGTTGGAAACTATGCAGCTTTTACTTGTACAGTGAAACCCAGAACCAACAAACCAAGGGAAAAAATAGAATTATAGGAATGAAGAAGGAAGTAAGGAAAACATAGATATACTAAGATTAAATTGTGCTGCTGAAAAACCTTTTTGCCAGTTCATGATTATTGGATACAGCCAGGCACATGATAGATTGAAATCCTTGCCAGTGCATGATGTAGTACGAGTACATATCCCATAATCTCTTGAAAAAGCTTGATTGTCAAGTGGTTTACGCTTGTTGCAGGTTACACTTGTTGGTCGAGGGATGATTCAAAACATTGAGAAGAGTGCCATTGCAGCCATAGGTGGCACTATTGGATAAGAGAGAAAATGGGCAATACCTAATTGACAACAGAATATCTTCACAGCTATTTACAGCTTATTGATTATTGTTGTATTTGTTTTCGAATTGATTGCCATTTGGCTGTCCATGCTGTTATGATTCAATCTAATTTTTATAATTTTTCCCTAGATTGATTCATTTGAGCTACTGTACTTCTATGACGAGCAGCTGGGGCATTTAATGTGGTAGGTGATGCTGTCTGACTGTCCATTGAAGAACACCACTGTCAGATGAAATTAAATGATTCATTCTGTAGAAATGGTATGGCTTTCCTTTCCAGTAATCCTAAATAAATACTGCTGTGGGCCTTTCATTTTAGAATCTGAAATAAGGCAGCAAATCAAAGACCATTATTTCAATCCTTTGTATAATTTCATCAAAGTCTATACACATGCGTCTTCACGATGAGGAGAATCCTGCTATTACAGAGGTATTAGTGGCAGTGACCGCATACCCCACCACACATATACCATTTTAGCCTAACCTACATTCATTACGCTGATGAGAACATCTCTATAAACAACTTTGAATCTGTAATGATGAAACAAAGGATGGCAAAATCTAAAAGATTACACTTTAATATTTAGTTGCCCAAATGAAAGTCTCTTTGAGTTATAAAAGAGCTGTCACAGTCCATTGTTTATTTTATAAGCAGCTTACAGTGTTTGAGGGCATGCTGTGAATACCTTGTGGGAGTAGCCCTGCTAGGCTGTGATTCCCTTTTGTTACCATTGTCTCAATTAGCATGTTGGATATAGGAATTCGAGAATGTGCGCATAATCCGCTAAGGATATGATTTTTCTTGTTTCAAGCCAGTTAACACCACAAACTAATTACGGGTAATTGTTTTGTTTTAAATTGGCTTTTTTTCAACCTGAGACATTGGTTGTTATGTATAACTGAAATGCAACAACCAAGAATCTTTTATGTAAGAGATAGAGGCTGAAGTTAAGGCTAGATCAAGCCTCATTGTGATTTAGTTTTAAGTTTGGCTAGTATTAGAAAAGCTTTCCAGATGATGGCCTCAAATGTGCACTCCATAAATTGTAAATACTTCTTAAAAGTAAGAGCCAGGCTTTGTATAAGTCAAGTCTAGAGAGCAGAGAGTTAATCTTGCATGTGTGCTTAGCGGGGGAGATTGTCATGTGTTGGGCAGCTTTTTCTTTTGAAATAGCTGTACGAATTAAAAAAAACAACTGAAGTTTAACACAACGACCAACTGAACATCCTAAGATCATATTATGTTCGCCTTAAATACATTCCCCAATCATAAAAAGAGGAGGAAGTGACATTTGAAAGATAAAGTAATAAAAAGGCTTTGCCGAGAAGGCTGGACATTCTGTATTGGACTTTAGCTCTTTGCTCTACTGTAGCTACAGAAGATAGTGTTATACTGTGGTTCGACATTGGTCTCTGTGAATCTGGTGACAATTTTATAGAACAATATGAAAAAGATATATAGAAATAAAGAAATGTATTCAATTGGTTAGGATTTGGTGTTTTACAAAAGGGGCATAAACAGCTATACTGCATCGTTCAACAATGTAGTCTCTAATCAATCCAATATTTTTTCTAGGTATATTCCCTACTTTCTTATTTTCTTCCTCTATTTCACTGGATGTTTTACGCAAACCAAAGAACAAAACGTCATCCCCCTCTCTGGTTGGCTGTTACTGGGACCCAGTGCTCTCTACTATTGGTCAGTCTAATGTTTCATGCTTTCCACTGTTATTTTTTAAGTTGAGTTCAGAAATAAATCTTCACCTGACAAAAGGACAGATATTGTTTTCATGACGAACGGTATTGGCTGCAGGTCTTAGTTGAATAATATAGTTCATGGCTTCATGTCTAATTCCCCTCCTTTTTATTGGTATGGGCTTGTTTTGATATTGGCCTAGACTGCTTATAAACCCCTAATTTCCCGTATTATTTTAAAGTTAAATAGAAGAAAACCTTATGGACATATCTTTACTGACGGGAATCAGCAGGTTCCTGATAATATGATATAATGAAATATGGCCATTTTGTAAATATTGTGATACGATATGACGATTTGTTTTGAGAGATCCCATGTTTTGGGTGAACTGTCCTGACGATGCAAGTGCTTTGGAAGCAAAGAATTGTGATACTTCCATGAATCAATAATGATTTTTTTTAATGATTTTCACCATCCCTAATACAATGTTTATCTTTACCCACAACAGGTACTTGGTGACTGAAGGGCAGATCTTTGAACTCTTTCTGCTCACATTCGTGGCCATGGTCTCCGTGGTAATGCTGCAACAGCGTAAAGGCTTAAGGCCAGACATCAATGGGCTGTTTTTGTTGGGGAGTTTTACTGGTACCATGGTACTGGTTATTGTCTGGGTGACCTATCTGTGGAATGACCCAGATTTACGAAAAAAGTATCCAGGACTCCTTTACGTCCCAGAACCCTGGTCTTACTACTCATTGCATGTCAAAGATAGCCACTGATGGTCAGTATTACAGTTTAATTACTGGTGAAACTTTTAATCTCACCAATGTTTGGATAGGCATCCACACATTTAAGTGGTTACTGTGCCCGCTTTGTGCTGTTCTTCGTTAACATTTTTAATGGACTCTAAATGGTCTTTGTGCAGGGTTTTTATTGGTGTCAATCTCAATCAAAGTCGTGAAGCATAATGCTTGACAGGAAGATATTCTTTGAAGGGAGTGGCAAAGATAAAGATTCCACCAGGATATTGCAATTTTGACTGTTTTAATATTTGTAATAGTAACATTTAACGAAGCAACGTCATAAGGCACTGGAAATTTAGGCTAACAATTTAATCAGTGTTTTTTTGTTAAAAACAGTGAATATTGGGACAAGTATGTTTGCCTATTAAGCTGTTGAATGATTTTTGTAACCGTTGTTGAATTGTAAATAAATTCTTGTTTGAAAATTCATTTTTTTTTTTATTCTATGCAGAGTGATGGTGATTTTATGGTGGTAATTAGATTATATAAAGTAGAAGCAAGTAGTTGTTATCATGTTAATACAGCTTTAAGGCCAGGACGGAGAAGGGCTGTAAACTTTGGGTAGATCTCCGTTACCACAGCAACGGCTATTGAATTACACGACAGCATACAGCTAGTGGACTTTGGAGCACAGGTGGAGACAGGTAAGTCACGGTTAGCTGTAAGGAAACGCAGCCTTCGGCAGCAAAAATGGTAAGAGGAATAGGTTATTTTTTATCAAAAGTGAATTGTTTTTATGCTCATACAATTTAAATGTGCCTCAACACTTACCGGTGAAATGATTAGATCATCTTTACCCCCCCCCCCCCCCTTGTAGGCCAAATTTTTCACTCCAGCTCAAATCAATGGTAAGCCAGATATATTATTTTGCTCTAAATGTCCGACATCTGTGCTTTGAATGTCATTGTTGTTTGTTTCCTATTAGGACAATCATTTGGATGACTTTCATTGAAGGCTAGAAATTCATCCGTCATTCTTTCTCATCTGTAGAATTCAAGGAATGTTTCTCGTTATATGACAAGAAACAGAAGGGCAAGATTGAGGCTGGGGACCTTATCACAGTGATGCGCAGCCTCGGGACAAGCCCTACTTTCAGTGAAATCGACAGACATCTCCAAGTTCACAAAATTGGTAAAGGATTGGTGCCAAACTTTACACAAGCGATAATTAATCATGTAGCCTACTCCCTATGTGACGAGGCAGACGTCCAAGCATAGAAGCGTTCAAAATGGTCCATTCAGAACTTAAGTTCTGCTTCGTCCTGATTAAATCTAATGTAATACTGTAAATACCTGCCTGAAATAAAACCCCAAACATTGATTGAATGAATAAATAATATCATTCAGCAATGAGAAATTGTTGGTGTCAGCAGCATGGAAATGTATGACCTGGACCTTGTAATGTATCTAACCTATACAATGGCGCAGACTTTAATACTGAATCAAAGATTATTAGACTGTGTATTGTGTTGTGTCCTTGCTTAGCTAAGCAGGGCGAGCTGGACTTCTCTACATTCTTGACCATGATGCACAGACAGATGCAGCAGGAGGACCCTAAGACAGAGATCCTGGAGGCCTTGAAGATGGCCGACAAGCAGAATAAAGGCTACATCCAGGCGGCTGAGTTGCGGGCCAAACTCACCAAACTAGGAGAGAAACTCACAAACAAAGAAGGTGGGTGCCCCAGTATTGTTTAGCTTTAATTGTGGTCATCGTTTCGAGACTTGGTTAAAACAAACCCATGGAAAACCATCGATAATGGAGATGGGACAATTTTTTTTCTGTCTGCAGTAGCGCTGAATTGGTCATCAGCAAAAAAAAATCTCCCCCAATAGAAAGTCAACTTACTGATTGAACTCACACACTCATTGCCAAAAAGTTAGGACTTGTCTACACAATGAATGGGGCCATGTGGAGAATTTTGTTTGTGAAAGAGCTTTGGAAGTAAACTTGTTTGGGCTCTGAATGAATTGTATTCAAGATCAGCTATTAATTTGGGGTTCTTCTATGCTCAGAGATAACCTTTTGATTGTGGGAAATTGACGTTTAGAAGCAAGCCATTGCCGTGGTTTTAATGAAAGTATGCCATCCATGTTTATAGGCACAATCAGTTGTACTTCATTAATTTGTTTTATTTATTTTGCTTTTAGTGGATGATTTGTTCAAGGAAGCAAATGTCAAATCAAATGGAACGGTCAACTATGAAGAGTTCACCCGGATGATGACTCTTCCACCTGTTGACTACTGAGTTGAGTTTTCTGTTCTTGTGGAGCACAGGCTCCATGTTCCAGCTGTGACTTTTACCATAACACAACTTGTATTAGATCTGTGTAATATGATTTGCTTCATGACTTGTACCATGTAACACAGGGATCCAAACATCCAAAAGTTGCAATTATTTATAATCGAAAAAAAAAAACAAGTTATGTGAATAAATGAAAAGTACAATAAAGGTGAAACTGAAATACAAGTAAAACTGCTGTATAATAATCTGCATATGATTGTCGTTTTAATAAAACATTGAAATTATTCTTATTACCAAACATTTAATGTTGCTTTACTTAGAGTGGTATAAACAAGGCTAGTGCAATGCTGAAAAAACAATTAAACATAACTGATAAAGAAACATTAACGTCACCCATTACTGCATGGCTTACCACATGGTAAGCCCTTTGTCTCACAGTATATTTCACCTGTTAATAAGCACTGTACAAGCCTTTTACATTGTCTTTGCACCTCAGTGCAAGCCGAATGACTAGCTTCTATTACAAAAAGTACAATAGAGAAAACGAAACAAACATGAGAAGAGGCTATAGGTTACAGGCAAATTCAGGTTGAGTGAATGAAAATCTGCTTTGTAATGTTTTCTATTGTTTCCTTTGGTAGAATCACCACAACTGAATTAAGATGAACCTGTAAAAAATCTGGAAGCTCATTTGGACTATTTCTACTTAAAGGTCCCATGGCATGAACATTTCACTTTATGAGGTTTTCTAACATTAATATGACTTCCCCTAGCCTGCCTATGGTACCCCAGTATAGAAATGGCGTTAGGTGTAAAACAAGCACTAGGTATCCTGCTCCGCCTTTGAAAAAACAAAGCTCAGACGCGCCAATTTGGAATTTTCCCCGAATGTCGTTATCCGGGGACATGTTAACTCCCCTTTCTCTGCTTCGGCCGCCCAGAGAATTTGGCCTGCCAATGAGACAATGAGCTACGACCGTGCAAGCGCCACATGTGTGTGTGTGTGTGGGGGAACACTGTAACGCAACTGTTGTACACTTCTTTGTTATTTGGATTACTGTTCTGCTGTTGGTGTTGGAGCATAACATGTCGGGTTCAGTGACGTATCTTGTATTTCCACAACAAGACTCGTAGTGGCATCTCAGCCATGGTTGAGAAGGAATTGGGTGAGAGGAACTTTGGCTTTGACTCCCTGAAGTACATGAACCATGACATGGAGAAAGGGTTTGTTGCCCACTGCCTGCTGCTGAGGCGCGCCTCGGCACCAGGCAGTGGGCAGAGGGCAGTGGGGCTCCGGCGGGAGACAATCGCGGGCAACAATGCCTTCCTCCATTGTCAATGGTGAGATACAGATCTTGCTATAGCGATTTTATAAAAGCTACATGTTCTACTTATAACTAAATAATTTTAAATTTCTATAAATATTTATACCACTTCTGGGGGAGTGCTCGATTCTGATTGGCTGCAGGGTGTGCATTAACTCCTGATATACTGACACCTGCTAAGTAGTTCCAGTCAAATTGTCTGTTCACCGTTCTCAATTAATGCGCTAGTTGGCATATCATATCAGCCCGTCTCAAAAATAAGCAACAGGAACGCAGCCAAGGCCGACGGACTAGAATACCTCCCGTTGCCAAGTCGTAGCTAAGGTCCGTCCTAATTACTGGAGTAGTGAACAACGATCCGTTGCATAAAAACCTTACAGGAGGGTAATGGTTGTTCCAGGAATTAGTCAAATCCTCAGGTGTTACCAGGGAAACTAAAGTTATGGCATGTGAAAAACTTTATATTTGGATTGTAAAACGCATGAAAATAAAAAAGCATTGTCTTAATTTATTTTCTTTGGCAGGTGACCGTGGTATAAGCGGGATAATGCCCTTAGAGGTGTCCATTATCAGGAATTAATGGACTTCGCGGAGGCAACCGTCCTCTGCTGCGTGTTGGTTCACGCCTCCGCCGCGTCCATTAATTCCTGATAATGGACACCTCGTCGGGCATTATCCATTACATATAATAGATACTATAATATCTAATTAATTCAATATTAAACCAATGCATTTCACTCTGGAGATTTTTTTCGACTTAAGGGGGGGCGGACTGCACAATGCACGCTCCAGTAGTCGAGTCGTCATAATCAGATTGATCAGATCTTTGCACCAGACCCCCTCACAAACTCAAACAAAGCACGCCCCTTAAACCCAGTGTCACACCAGAATATAACTATACGTTAACTTATATGATATCCACCGGTACTCCAGCGGAGGGGCCCCGGAGGCCGAGCCCCGGCGGGAGACAATCCCGGGCAACTATCCCTTTCTCGTCCATGTTGCGGTTCAATGTGGACTTCAGGGAGTCAAAGCCAAAGTTCCTTTCCCCCCATTCCTTCTCAACAATGGCCGTGATAACCCCCACTACGAGCCTCGTTGTGGAAGTACCGGGATTCCACACGTGGCAACAATCCCTTTCTCCTCCATGTCGCGGTTCAGTCTGTACTTCAGATTGATTTGGAAGTGGAAGAACCAGACCCAGTCGTTTGCATTCATAATATCGTCTGGAGGCACACACAGCTTTTGGCCGTGATAATATATATTCTATGATATCTATGTATATTATGATATTACTTAGATATAGAGCTCCAGGACTCCTGCCGGAGCACCTGGAGTGTTCTAAAATATTTACAGAACATGGCCAATAGCTGTGTGCGCCTCGCCATTGCGATAGCATCCACTGTAAACAGAGCGCATGTTACCGTGGCCACAAGCTGCTCAGGGCCACACCCCCACCCTCCACCTTGACCTGCCTCTAAAAAACGGTACGTTTGAAGGAAAGCTCATTGTGGGACTGGCTCGTATAGGCTGTCATTTTGCACCAAGGCTGAATTTCTTGAACGTCAAGTACTGTATTAGGGGCCCACTAATAGCTATATAAAATAATTCATAAAATAGCATGCCATGGCATTTTTAATGAAAGAAGAAAGTTAGTAGATCCACTAAAGGTGATCTATTTTGAGTTTTTCAAGACAGTTTTTAGAAATTTAAATTTGTGCAGAGAACCCTTTAATGTGTTCATAAAAGATCTGTGGCGGGTATATGGCAAAAGGCCTCACTCTCGCCATATTAGGCATTACATAAAGTAACAAAAAAGTGTGTTTTTTGTTCAAAATACCTGAGAAAAGATTTTGCATTATCTGTTAAAAAAAAGTTTTTATAATACTAAACAACTGATCGTCTATATTTTTACCAAATGTAAAAGTGTGTCAAATTTGTAGTGTATTTTCTACAAACTTCATCCTTTTCCCTGGTGGTCTCAAGGTGACAAAATGCAGCTGCATACAAAAAAGATTTTTTTCATAGAGGTTCCGATCCTCAAATACACAGATATTTAACAAGGTTATTGATGCTGTTTTTTAAGTGCTCTTGTCATCATTGAAGCACATTAATATTAAGTGTGAATTAACCACTGGTAACCACATGCATAATTGACCCATTTAGATGAATGTCAACATGTTAAATTAACATGTTGCTATTAAATATCAATCTCCAGTCGTTTCCAAGTTTGGTAAATAGTAATAACACAGTAACACAAATCAAAAACACAATTAAATTACTCAATATAATAAATGATAATTTACCTGTAGTTATTCACTATTAAGTGGGTTATTGGTGGGAACCAAGGTTACCCAGTGATTGTTATAAATGAATGATTAAAGGGCATGAAACAAAAAAATGTGCTGATTGTAATTACCTCATTTTAAAGAGCTCCATAAATAAAAAGTAAAATAACTAAATTAAACGTGCTGATTTGAGTCGACAATTTGATTTGAGGCTTTTGTAAAAACTGAGGATATAACACATTTTTTGGATAGTTACAGCGTTTTGATATTGTATGGTTATTCCTCACTTATATTTATTTTCTAATTGCTTCTGAATAATCAATATCCTATAAAGGTTGGACAGTTAGTAATAATTGAATAGTAATAGCCAAAGACAAAAATATTCAAGTAGATGAAAGACACCGGGCCAAACCAAGGCTTAGTACTCTTTAGCACCAAAATTGTATTATGCAGCACCATTTTTCCATTTCCAACTAGGAAAACCATGCAACGCAAAACCCCTATAAGTTATTAAGTCAAACAGATGGAGCCGCTTCTTGAAGACTTTGAAAATACAATAGACATCTGTGGGCTGTGCCGTAAGACCTGTACCACAGTGTGTAGAACCACTTTGCTGAATAACCCAAGTTG
Organism: Melanogrammus aeglefinus; assembly: GCA_900291075.1. Taxonomy (NCBI): domain Eukaryota; kingdom Metazoa; phylum Chordata; class Actinopteri; order Gadiformes; family Gadidae; genus Melanogrammus; species Melanogrammus aeglefinus. The sequence continues at coordinate 513,984 of OLKM01000065.1, forward strand.
AGTTGTTTACTCCAACTGCTCACTGCAATAATGAGATGGCTATCTTAGTTACAATGCCATAATGCAGAAAATGTAGAAAATAGAGTCAAATATAATTATTTGAAATACCCAGAGAGCAAACCTTTCAAACGTCAATGCTGCGAAAAGCAAACAAATGCATTCATGTCTTTGTTGTATTTATGAAAGCTGTCTCCACAGCTTGTTATTCCACTGTTGAGCAATGGTACAGAGAAGCACCTGATTGGGCCCTTCGAGGTGTCCATACTTTATTCATAGTACATTACTACTATTCTTAAACAGGACTCACAAAAAGCCACGGAGTAAACATGGTAAGCACAGTAATTTCACACCTATCACGTGTGCCTGAACAACTTCATGCCTAATGCATGAGGCTGTAGACGAAGCCTTTAGAGGTTCGGGGATCAGAGAACAGATGGAGTCTGTGAAATTCAGCTTGGTGCTCCGGGAGACCCTAGTCCACGTGCTTTAACGTCTTGCCTCAACGGTGAGACGTGCGGCCTTGGCCACGGGAACGCTGGCCACAGGTCCTGCAGCATTGTGCCTGTACAGTTGGCAGGCGACAACGGCCCAGCAAATGCAGAGTCTGGCAGAAACGGAAGGTCAGCCGATCGCCAAGACAGACAACACCTAATGTATAAAGAGACAAGAGAGAGAAAAAGGTTACAAGACAGACAGACAGACAGACAGACAGACAGACAGACAGACAGACAGACAGACAGACAGACAGACAGACAGACAGACAGACAGACAGACAGACAGACAGACAGACAGACAGACATCCCTGCAGCACAACAAAAAATATATTTAAGAAAAAAATACTGACAGAATGGAACGAATAAAGAAAGATAGAGCGAGACAGACAGGTAGACAGATATTCACATATGGTGAAAGACGGTGTCAGATGTTGAAACCTGTGATGAAACGAATTAGTGGTGATGAGATTGTTTTGAGTCCCACAAAGCCCAGCCAGCCATGCTGCAGCAAGACAGCTGTGAGTCATTAGGCCACTGCTGTATTCTTTTTACCGCAAATGTATATTTCAACAGTCGCTGACGATGAGCTGGGGATAATAAAGGAAGAGGTGGAAATACAATGAGGCACCGCTCTCCAGAGCGTCGGACATTCAAGCAAGGTTGTGTTATTTCTTGAAAAGAGAAAAAGGAAGAGATCAACAGCGCGAGGAGAATGATTGGATAATTCTGTAGCCCGATAAAAGAGTTCAAAGTGTCTTCTCCAGGAGAAATTAAAACCGCATTAAAAAGGAAGAGGTCACTCACAATTTTATCCCACAAAAGCATCACAAACTTTTCGGTCAAACAAACACCTATATATCAGTATTCATGGTTCATTTTGTCCATCACTTCATTGGTTCCATTGACTTTAATAGGATATTTAAACAATAACAATGAAATAACTCCAAAATCAGCATGTTAAACCTGATCAACCAGCCAAAAAGCCAAATAGACTAATTAGATGCTTTCACACATACACGTGAGTCCTGCTATTAGCCAGCTATTCTCCTGACGGGCAGTATATGTGAACGACATATCCGGAAATGTTAATTACCTTATATGTGAATGAGGAGTAGAAAGTTGGCATTTCACACCATTTGAGTGGGCGTGTTGATGACGTTTCTGTCTGCATTTGCATGTCATTGTGTGTCCACCTAAATGATAATCAGCCTGTTGCCTTTTGTTCGCTGAATGGTAAACAAAATATTTAATTGTTGGCACTGCTTTTGAGTCACTCGTAGTGAATGCTAAATGATATGTCTTATCGTAACCCTAAAAGTATACATCATACAATAAATTACAATAGTTCACAGCTGCAAGCGCACATAGAAAATGTTTTTTTTATTATTATTATTGACAACAAGTAGCTGATCATTATAGGGTCCCGGCCTTCCACTCCCTGTCGTTCGCGACGCCTTTCTTCTTCGTCATTTCTTCTTGTTGTCCCTAACTCATGCTCCGATCTTTCTCTGATCAATGTGGATGTTGTCAATGCAACGGAATACCTGATGCATCACTGCAGCAACATTTAAGATGATATATCTCCTATATACCCGAGGGAAATGCTGTTGATTGCTTTCTTTGCAAAGCCTCTTGCTGACTTTGACTTGATAAAATGAGCCCCTCTAGAACTACTACACAGTGATAGGCATAACACACATGTCACATAATTGCAGAGAACACACAAACATGACGCCTGCATGCACCAACGAGAAAAATACTCCAAGCATCTTTATGCATATTCAACAATGGCTACTGCTCTATTCACATTGAGCCATTTCTGCATTCCTGAATTATTACTACTAGACTAGTATGGTTGACAGTACAATCGAGTGAATTTGGTTCCACAATGAGAAAAATACGACATCAATACTGATTATTTTACTGTGTTTTTTTCTTTTTTTGTAAGAGAATGTTGATTTATTGATAGGTGTTGGGATGTGGATAGAATTTTAATTCCGGTTTGTTACTGGAGTCTGGAGTGATATTTCTTGCCGAAACAAAAAACATTGAGACCAATACCGGTACATATTCTGTATAGATGGGCAAATGGATGAATGGACCAGAAACCTTGGTTGTTACTCAATGTACTACGAGAAAGGCAGAACCAGCTCTGCCATACAAAAGATTTATATTTTCTGCAGTGTGCAAGGAGCAATTGTATCTGTTGCGTGGTAACCAACCATGTACACTGGCCACTTTTAAATATGAGTCACACCCTTGGGGTTGTGACTCAAGCAGCAGGAAGGATGAGGGCCTTATGGGAAAGCCTTGTGGGAGCAGAGAGAAAAGGTTGTGAACAGGTTTATATATAAGTCTCTCACAGACACACAACCAAACCCAAACACTCACAACAAACAACACACACACACAAAACTACAAGATTGACCATCCTTGAATGTCAATTGTCAACAAAACTTAAATTGATCCTCCCTGCATTGTCTTTTTTTCCCTCTGACAACTAGAATACAAAGTTAATTAAAATATCAGTTCCTGGCAAACACCGACTGGAAGGAACCGGAAAAATAAGTAAGAAGACTTAAGACCATCAATTGTAACCCCCCTCCCCCCTCCTTTGTTGTGAGGCTTACTTCCTCTGTTATGTTCATGTTAATAATAGTTGTTGGAATGCAATATGGCCCATCCGCTTTCGCTGCAACCACAAAGAGGTTTGGCCTAGGTTACATTTTGGTACATCTGTCAAATTGTTTTATCCTATGTATCAACAGGTTACAAACTAAATTATAAGATACATGGCTTCTGTACGTTTGGGGAATTTCTTGAAGAAATGTATTAAATTATTCTTTGACGGGAAATTCAAGACCCACTTCATGTTTGTGCATAAATGGAAGTGCATGAAAGAATGAGTGCGGGCCAAAAGGGTCAAAACTCATTGTAGACGTGTATTCACGTCTACATGAATGTTGTGTTTGAAATTGCGCACTTACGTAAGTGCACTTACATTAAGTGCACTTCATTATCCCTACAGTACACTTACTTATAGGCGCAGTATGTACTAATTTCTACAGTGCACTGTCAAAAAAACTGCAAATGAGTTTGCAGTTTGACGGTTCTTCTTCCTTGGTATTTTTTTTTCTGCTTGATCATTTCCATAATACTTCCATCATTTTAATAGCTATAAATTTCAATTACAATCAATCAATTTCTATTGATTTTATCTGTATTTATTTTAGCACTGTATGGTACTAATCAACTCAAACTAAAATTTTGATTTTATTGTTTTTAATTTTAAGTAGCAGCAGGTAGCTGTGCTCCAGCCATAACTGCCCGTCTCTACTGGTGTTTTCCGGCTTGATTCCCGATCCCTACTGAAATCTCAGTCTGAGACAGACAGACAGACAGTGCCACAGCAGCTTTAAGACAGACATAACACCACACATTTCCTCATATAGCTTCCATACTTAATAAGTTGAAATACAATAAATAGATACAAAAAAAGTGCAAAGTTATTTTTGGGCATTGTAAAACCTTATTTCGCCTTATAACCATTGTGCCAACGAATCCCATCCCAGCAGCACACGGCTCCTGGAGCGGAAGCCAACAGGATGCTCAGTATTAAAAAGGCCTGAAATAGCACAGTGGACAGAGGAGCTTGCAGGAAACAAGAGGCAAAATCCACGACAAAATCTACGACTTAGCTGTTCTTTGGGGTTTATCCTGGAGCCCTTGTTAAGCTTTGTTTGGACATCGTTACCAGGCTTTTCACTGCAAATGAAAAGACCCAGAACTTCCAACGGGTTAACTGTGGACCACTTTTCACCGGATTCTTGAACATAAACTCAAACAGTGATATGTTATGGGATAATTACAAAATAACAATTTTATGATTTCCTAATCCATTTGGAGCACCATGTCTTTTGTATAAATCACCACATTTATACACCACTGAGCAGCTTGCAGCCCCGGTACCATACACTAATGTTTACAGTGGATGTATCGCATGGGCTCTGAAGATTCATAATATCATCTGGAGGCGCACACAGCTTTTGGCCGTGTTCTGTAAAATATTCTAGTACACTCCGGGTGCTCCAGCGGGAGTCCTGGAGCTCTATATCTAAATAATATAATATCTAGATATCTTTATAATATAAAATATATTATCATGGCCAAAAGCTGTGTGCGCCTCCGGATGATATGATGAATCTCAAACGACTGCGTGGCAGAATAACTATAACTACGTTATACTACATTCTGGTGTGACACTGGGTTTAAGGGACGTGTTTAGTTGCAGTTTGTGAGGGGGTCTGCTGCAAAGATTTGATAAATCGGATTATTGTTTTGACGACTCCACTACTAGAGCGTGCATTGCGCAGCCTGCCCGCCCCTTCTTAAGTCGGAAAAAATCTCCAGATTGAAATTCATTGGTTTAATATTGAATTAAGAATATCTATTATATATATATTTATATAAATATAAAAGTATTTAGTTATATCATAAGTAGAACATGTAGCTTTTATAAAATCATGATAAAAATCTGTATCTGACCATTGACAATCCACTTCCACCAATCCAATAAACGAAGAGTGTTGTAACACCAACTAACAGTGTACTTTTTCCATGGAGAAGTTGGTTCAGGTATAACAATATTAAAATATTTATAACATAAAAACTAGCCTATAGTTACAGCATATCATACATTTGACATGTATATCGAGTTAGACTAGATGTATGTAAAAGGTTATAGGCCAAATTCAGTTATAATTCAGCCTCTGCTGGCCCAGAAATAGATCGTCTCGTTGTCTCATTACATGTTTTATAAGTTAATTATATTTAAATTATTATAACCATGTAGCCTTTATTTTTTTGGCGTTATCATTGCATCCTTTCTCGTTATATCGATATAAATTCTCAAGTTATAACAAGATTTTGCCAGGATCCAGATTTAGTTAGACAAGTTATGTTATCTAGGGCTAGTCTTTCATGATTGGGCTGTGTGTGCACTGGGGGAATTTTAAACAGCCAATGAAAAGTCTGTATTTGAAAGAAGGTCCCAGAGAAAAACAGGAAGTTTGTGCATCGCACCAAAATTACAGCATTGTGCATGATGCGAATAAGGCAATATTAGGGAGCAGATATGGACTTAACAGAAGGAGGTTGACACAATTTTCTTAATTTCCTTTTATACTTATAACAATACGTTTGTGTATTCGGTCAGCATTTTTAATTCACTTGTTTTTATTCAGTTTGGAGTCTGTATCTGCCTGCTCATCAGTCAGTGAGTGTGGTCAAGGTGAGTTGGTTTTCCTTCTGCCTATTTTAGTATTTTCTGTTTTGAGAAAATACTTCCTTTTCCGTTTGAAGTTGCCTTTTGATTAATTTCAAACATGCCTCAGAGTGACTGCATTTTGAACTTCAGCGTATCCAACAAATGTGTTTTTTTTTAACCTCGAACCCCGATGGTCCTGCGTTTGAACTTCAATGGTCCCCGTCTACCTGTAGAACTCCCTAAGCAAGATGATTTGTCACTTTTGGGAAAGAGGGTCTGCTAAATAACCAAAAAGGGAAAAATGCAAGGCACATTATTGCGTTGTCTTTTCTACTAGCTCACCATTGAGCTGATTGCTAGCCATGTAGCAATCAAGTCATGCAAGCAAGGAGTGGACTTTATGTCAGGTTTACAATAAATCTCATGCGTGTACAACAGAATATTTTGTCCCAAGGTGCACTTTGTCAGATATTAGTGAGAGAAATGAACTGTGAGAATAATTTATGAGTTGACTGCGCCTGCCTCCTTATGAGAGGATGTTGTTTAGTTTCAAAGACTGGCTCTCTTCTACACTCTCTTTCCAATTCTTGAATCTTAAGCCATTGGATAGAGGGTGACCTGAAGCCAACCAATTTCACAAAGGCTTGCGATTAACCAGGGGGCTAGTTATTCATTATTTTAGCAATGACCTCCGGTTTAGAATCACTTTAAGATTTGCACAGAGATTCCATGGGAATGATTCTTTGTATCCATTTTCAGAAGGAGCGTATAAAAGTAAATGTTTATTCATTATAAATGAGCAGTATTATACAAGTTTGTCATGTCCAAGTTAACTTCTTAATTCATACTACACTGCATACATTTAAAAGACACATTAACAGCACTAAACCAGATCAATACAGAAATGTGAACATAGGTTATAGAATATTATGTTTACAGGCAGTATACATTTAAATGAATGAGATGCAAGTATTTAATGTCCTTGTAGAACCCAGTATTGATTGAAGTTCAAAGCCAAGATTATTTCTACAAAATAACAGTGTGGCATCAGGGTTGACCACTGGCTATGTCTGAGAGAAGCCTTAAGGCCAGCCCGAGGGCTTCATTTACCCTCTGTGCCATGTGGCTTTCGTTCACCTGCAATACAAATTATACGGCTGCACTGTCTACAGTTTTTCTGATGTCTGGAAACCGCTTGAATGGCAAATTCTTCTTATTTTCTAGCCGTGAAAACACAGGTAAAATGCAGAAGCCTTGTTTGTTTATTTTTCTCTGAAGAGTAGTTTGAGAACTAATTTAATGGTCTTGCCCTGTACAAACAAATGTAAAGAAGGCTAAAGCACTATGCTCCAATGATCCCAAAAGCCAGCCTTCCATGCTCCAGCGATGAAGAAAATATACGGCTAAGGCGGTCAAAGCACCCTATTCCCTAAGGCGAGAATAGAGTAATCGTATTTCACCCACCAGATCATAGCATGGTTGGTCAAAAACACACTCACCCACCCACACACACACACAGCCACAGACCCACACACACACTGTTATGCACTTCATTGTTTGACAGTTTGAGTAGGGTTGACCCCTCTTACAAACCTGGATATATGAGGCGTGTGCAGGTTCACCCCACGGGAAAAAGTTGATAGTTTTACTATTTCTGCAGATGAATACTTTTGTTTTTAGGCGGCAGCTTGACAGTCACTGAGGGTCGCTCTAATAACAGGTACGAGCCTCAGTTGAAATGGATCAAAACTGAAAGCATCTGCAAATTCTTCAATAGGAATTGAGTGAGTGTTTGGATCCAAAATGTAATACAATTAATTAAAGTAGGATGAAATACTCATAGACAAAGGGTTTTACCCGCACCCGATTATATCGGTTGTACACGCACCCGATCTATATCTTTGTTGGTGGTTGTCTTGCAAAATGCATATTTTCTGTTACGCAGACTTTTATGGTTAACACTTCTTCTGTTACAAAGAGTTTCATGAATAAAGAGAAATGAATAGTGCTAGTAATATCTATTATCAAGGGATTTCCTTGGTTAACAGAGTAATATTCAGAATTCAATGAAAAACATTTTATTCTTTAGCTAGAACATCACTTTCATAATGTTCAATGTACTCATCCCAGCTCAGACAGAAATGCCATCCATTTCGTTCATATTGCAGTAAGGCAGATAGCTGGTTCTTTGTTAATAGATATAATGGCCATGTCTGTGAGGACTATGAAAGAATCTTTTGTGCAAGCGTATTCAACTGCTGGATCAATCCTGGTAAATTTTGGGAAGGGGATTTTCTCTTAGTAGCCACAGAAATTACTTGAAGGCAGTGCTGTTTGTCATCAAACAAAGATAATTTACTAGGGTTTCTATGGTGATTAGGGAGTTCTTGAATGCTCAGCAAGGTTTTTGGCTCTAGCTGAGCAACTGTAACAAATAATTTACGCAAGGATCAATAATTCATTTTCATCTAAATCTGAAGCTCCTCAGGCGTGTTTTGAAAGGTAGAAAATAATATGCTTTCAGTTGACGTCAATGCAAATACGAAAGCAAGAAATGCATAAAGGCAGTAGGAAATCCTTAAAAAAAAATTAATCTGTGCAAAAAGTTGCATTGGCATTCTGTCCAATGACAAAATAATCCCTGTCTTCAAATGTAAGAATTTTTTTTTCATGTGTAGGGCACGTCACCTACCAGAAGAGGCACTCTCGCACTCGTGCAAGTTACACTTCTTGGTGCTTTGGGGCATGGGCTGAGGCTCACACTGTGCCTGGTCCATTTCGTCCTCCATCTCTGCCCTTGTGTCAACGCACTCGATGAGGCGATGCTGCACTCCACCCCCACATAGCACAGAGCACTGCAAAAACACCATGCCTTTAATAAGTAGACCTTCATCACAGACGGTAGCGGTTTCGTGTCTGGGTCAGACACACATCACTCAATTTATATAAAGGGCGGGCGGGCGGGGGAGAGAGAGAGAGAGAGAGAGAGAGAGAGAAGAGAGAGGAGAGAGAGAGAGAGAGAGAGAGAGAGAGAGAGAGAGAGAGAGAGAGAGAGAGAAGAGAGAGAGAGAGAGAGAGAGAGAGAGAGAGAGAGAGAGAGAGAGAGAGAGAGAGAGAGAGAAATTAGGTTTCAGTTTTAAGATGGATAAGAAACGCTGGATAAGAAACGTTTGGCTCATCTCAAATCAAGAGTAGGAGCAAGGTGTTTTTCTGCGTCACTTTAAAATTACATATTTGAGAAATGGCTGTCGGCTGAATATGATGAATCAAATGACAAAGCATCAAATAAGGTGAATATTGGTGTATATGAAGTCTTCCAAATTAAATTTCACTTTTACTTTGAAGCTCAACCTTATTGATAATTTTCCCTGTTTTATGTTCAAATCAATGCTGGAAGTCTTGTTATGCTCCATATGCCATTAGAGTCTATGTAACAATATGAATGAATGAATGACATTGACAGTTTATGAGGTGTCATAGCCCTTCCCCCTATATAGATGCAATGACTTATAAGTCTGAAGCTTATTCATGTCTTTGATCCTATTTTTTAATAATTTCCTGTGATTGACAGTCACTGGATGAATTAATTATTTAATTAATTATTTATTATATATTTAATTTAATTCCATCTCATTCTTTTATGACCAATTCCCCCATAGATAAAATAAGCTATATAAGCTGTATAAATATAATATAAGCTATATAAATATAAGCTGTAGTGTCCTCAGAAAAAAAGTAACCTTTGTAAGCCCATCCCTTTGAACCATTATTTACAACCATGCACTGAGAGCCTTTTTGTATGTGCCAAGCCAGCTGTCATCCGACAGAATTTCTGAATCATTGTTCTTAGTGATACAACTAAATTGTGTGTGTATGTCTGTTTATGTGTGGCTAACCCTATAGTGTTTTGGAAAATATGAATTGGCTTAATAGCTGCTAATCACTGCACAGAGATGACTGCTGTCGTAAAATTAACTTTTTAGGTAGGCCCTAACATAGGCCTACTTTTATGGGTAATATGCACCTTGTATAGGAGAATGTGTTGGTTGAGTGTACTTGTGTGTGTGTTTATGCGTGTGCATGCATGAATGCTTGTGTGTGTGTTGAGGCCTGCCTGCCTGCTGGTGTGTGTTTGTGTGTGCTTGTGCATGCGCGTGTGTATGTGCATATGTCCTATGCCGTTTACCTGTCCCCAGGATCCAGTCAGCCACTGTGCACAAGGCTGGCTGTTGCAGGACTGGATGTGAGCAAGCTTCAGGTCCTGGTCACACTGCCCCTCCTCTGGGCACGTCACCATGCGCTGCTGTTCCCCCCCACCACAGACCTCTGAGCACTACCCCCCCCACACACACACACACACACACACACACACACACACACACACACACACACACACACACACACACACACACACACACACACACACACACACACACACACACACACACACACACACACACGCTGCTAGAGTGCTAACACAACATAGTGTCGGGTAAACTATACAAATTGAACATGCTAGATACACTTTCCTTTGAGAGCTTGGTTGGAACCTATATTACAATCTTTATGGCGAATGGGAAAATAAATGTTGCAATTCTTTGCAACATTTCATTTTAGGATCAACCCAGGTGTCACTCATATCACTTCTTAATCGTCAAGGTTGGATTCAAATCATGTACCTCCTGCACAGCACTTATGCGGCTATCAACCGTTAGGGGCAGGAATTATGTGTGATCCCTTTAAAGCCCGGCCAGCATTTGGGAGAGGCTGCTGTCTTGATATGCAGACTTCAAACGAATGCATCCATTTTAAGTTACTGTGTATACTGCTATACTGTATCTCATATCTTTTAGCAATCTGAGACATCCGAACCTTCGTCAACGTGATAACAAGTTAAAACCGTTTATACGTTGCAAATATGCATATATTTATAGCTTCACCATATTTGATTATCGTAAAAAGGGATGAAAACATACATTTAATTAAAAGCCTGCTCGAATAAATACGTCTTCAGTTGGTTCTTAAAAATGTCAACAGAGCATGCACATCTAATGCACCTGCGCCAGGAGTTCCACAGTCTTGAGCTACAGTAAGCTATATACCTAAAGCCTATTGTTGGTTGATAAGGGGTTAACAAGTCTGAAATGTTTACTTTATTAAACAATGTTATGTATTAGTATGCGGCTAAAAGGACCTTAAAATAAAGGGGGAGCCAGCGCAGGAGCCTAAACATGAGTAATGTGCTCTCTTTTCCCCATCTTGTTCAAAGTCTTGCGATAGAGTTCTAAATCATCTGAAGGTTACTATCAACCAATGAAGAGGGCATACAATTGTCAAACTTGCTAGTAATGCAAATTGTATCTTGGCATCCTGTTTTGTAATAAACAGCCTTACTTTGGCAATATTTGTCAAGTAGACTTATAGAATTATCTTCCCTAGTTTAGTTTACGACCATGCCGTGGTACATAAAAGTAGCAATCACATAATTAGTGTTGAATGTGTGTTTATCTTATGATGATGCGTCTGTGAAAAAGGTCTATGAGCATTGTGTTGGGTCTTAACAAGTCATGACCCTTCCAGCAGGGAGGCGTGGTAGTCAGATCTCATTTGAAAATATGCCCTGGCTCGACTTCAATGCTTGTGCTTTGTACAAAGCACTCCAGCCGGATGTGTCACCAACAGCCAGTGCATCTCGCTGTTGCCATTGCAACAGCAGAATAAAAGCCACAAAAAAAAAATCTTAACTTCTTGTAATCTTAACCAAACCTCTCATATGTAGATTGACAAATAAATATCAATAACACTGCATTTCAACGCTTTCCCCACATTTGAATGACAGAAGATTTATGCAAAATGTATATCCATATTGCCTTTTAGTCGCAGCAAGACTACAAACTTAATCCTCACCGATTGGTTATTATTTCCCACATACCCAACATTACAAATAGAGAAACACTACAGAATATAAGACCTTTAGTTTGAGGAACTCTTGCTCTTTAATAACATTTTAGATAACAAATAAAACACCCTTCCATGCACACCTAATGGTGCAGTGTGTAGAATTTAGTGGCATCAAGCAGAACAGACTTGGCAGAAATCTAATAATCATAAATATGTTTCAATTACTTTATAATCCCTTTAAAATAAGAATCGTTGTGTATTTGTTACTTTAGCCCTTTATATTTCATATGGAGCGGCCGGGGGGTGGGGGGGTGGGGGGGTGGGTGGGTTATGCTTATGGTAACGGCAGCTTTGAGGTACTATTCTTTTTGTACTGGCGTTGTGTCTGAGCATTATAGAAGTGGACTTATACTACAGGTCCAATAAGCTAAAGACATCAAAATTAAGTAAGCGTCTGCAAAGATTAACCCTGTCTCAGATGTGGACATCAATAAAAAAATGGCATAGATATTTATCAAATACACATTCAAAATAACAATTTCTTCTACACTAGTGACTTTAATTAATTTCTAAGAGCTTTACGGATGGTCAGCAATAGTTGTCATTTTCAAGAAGAAATGAGCAAGGACCCTGGCAGGGACGCATGCTGGTTGTGGGGGAGAAGTCCCATTAACACATGCCAACACACTCCTGCCCACGATCTCGGATGCCTTGTGCGACACTACGCACAAGACAAGATATCAGCGGATGACTCTCGGTTTAATCAAAGGTCAAAAAAGCGCACTGTTGTAACCCTGCCTTCAACAAAATATATTAAAAGAAAATTCATACTGGTCTTCTGTGAGTTCCCTTTACCTTGAACCTGCTATTCAAATTTTTTGCTTGGATTTCTTTGATTGAAGTAAAGCACATGGACTACCATGACCTTTTCTTCCTTAATTTCTTCACATGCAGCTCAGAGCAGGACTTGACTCTAGAGATTTGGGCCTACCATCCAAAATGCTATTTACTGCTCATACGCCGTGCAGGCAGTGCTGACTCACCTGGCCCCAGGACGAGGTGTACCATTCCAGGCATGGCTGCACATTACAGGGCATGTGTGCGCGGGGCCTTTGGGAGATGGCCTGGCAGTGGAATGGCCGGAGAGGCCTGGGGTCGCGCATGTCGAAACACTGGACCTCTCGGAGGGTCAGGCCTCCTCCACAGCTCTTAGAGCACTGGGGTTTATGAGACATTTTAGGATACATCGTTAAGGTAGAATGGGGTTCCACCATTACTGAACCCAAGTCCATTTGTTAATGTCATCTTACAATTACTTGTTCTGAGGTTTTTTAAATCAAAACGTTTTTACCGGGAAGAAAATCAATAAGACAACCTTGAATCATTTTCCAATTTTCCTGCCCTACAAGCAAAATATCTTCAGTGTTTAAATGTCTGCCTGCAACCCGAGCCAGGAACAGCATCTTGTATATAAAATGAGTCTGCAAGGCGCAGTAAGTAATTATTTTAGTTGAAAGAGTCATTGCAAACATGGGAACGAGCTGCTGAATGGTGACTCCTAGATCCTTCGCAGTTGTAGCTTTACTGTAGTTTGCACTAAAATCCCTTTTAAATTGCTGCACCTTACAGAGTCCTTTTATGGTCTCATTTATTTTGTGCATATCTTATATACACAAACATGTATACAGTATATATTTATATAGCACCTTATTTCCTGTTGAGGTTGGCTGTCCTGTTCAATGTGTGCACCTGGATGGAAACTTGACATATGTGCAATTAAAGCTTCCAGATTCTAACACTTCGATCTGTGTCAAAGAGGCCAAAAACAACTGACCTTGCTCCATTCCCCTGTCTTCCAGGCAGAGCAGGGGCGTAGGTAGCAACGCCTGGCAGGTGCCGGTCTCTTGGCTGGGTCACAATCCAAGTCTATACCCGTGCTGCAGGCCAGTCGTCTCCAGATAGCCCCAAGGCCACAGCTGGTGGAGCACTAGCAGAGAACCAGGGGAGCACATGGGCATACCCTTCATGCATCTAGCATAAAAACCAACAAAGACTCCAAGATACAAGTCGTAAACATCAAGCATCGGGACGACAATATATGCTTAGGGAATGACACTTGGAGTCACCCATGACCTTTACTCCGAACATCTCAGGGTCTTATCACGATTGATGACAAAACGTGAAATTTTCAAATGTTTTCCATTCACAGACAAAGCAGAGAAGGAAAATAGGGATAAGCAACACATAAAATAGAGTGATAGAGAGCGGTGTGTGTGTGTGTGTGTGTGTGTGTGTTGTGTGTGTGTGTGTGTGTGTGTGTGTGTGTGTGTGTGTGTGTGTGTGTGTGTGTGTGTGTGTGTGTGTGTGTGTGTGTGTGTGTGTGTATGTATGTATGTATACATACATACATACATACATACATACATACATACATACATACATACATACATACATACATACATACATAAATATGTGTCTACTTAAATTTCACGACAGAATATATATTGATCGGGCCAAGTCTGTTGCCATAATAAAGGCAAATAGGGAACTAGGGAAACAATAAAGAATGGGACCACTATGATTAGTCCGCGCCTCGACCACAGATATGTGTGGAATCCCGTGGAGTAGGGGTGGAACTTACTGAGCTCCAGTTGCCGACGACCCAATAGGCAGCTGCGGTGGCCTGGTTGGAGGCCGGCGTTGGGAGCATTGTGGGGCCCGGAATGGATCCTGAGGAAAGGTTGGACAGAGCGGACCCAGCAGGTCTTTGGGACGGCAGGGTCATTGTTTCTGCCTGGGTGAGTGAAACAGAGGTGGCTGGGGTGATCTCTGGAGGTTGGATTTCACTTTTGCCCCTCGGTATCTCCAGAGGTACATTCATCTCATTGCCGTCGCCGTATGAGGAGGACGGATCAAGGTGGCTGAGAAGAGGGCTCCCGTCTGGCTCGGTTCTTTCAATCAGTGTGGGCCGGGTTGGCAGTTCCTCTGTGGATCCTGGCCAGGTAGAATGTGTTAGCTTGGACAGTGCCGGAAGCAGAGCGCCTCCATTTGGTGGTAAGGGCGTTTCAATAACTGGTAAGGTGTCGGCAGAGGTCTCCTGGTTTCCTGAGATTGAATAAGCCGTAATAGACTCCTGAGAGGAAGGGTACTCAGTGACCTTAAAGGAACAGTTGGTGAGCCTGGGATTTGCCTGGCCAGTAGAGTTTGACTCCTGCAGACGTTTATCATAGTCTGTATACTGCGACATAACGGCAGTCGGGAAAGGTGCTGACAAATCAAACCAGCGACGAGCAGCTGTGGGGATTTCTGCCGCACCCTTAACTGGTCCCACTGGAGAAGCTGGTGCGCTTTCCGTTTCAAATCGAACAACACTTTCTTCAGAGGTTGAAGGTAATGGTGGCTCTGTGTTAGCATTCGCAACCTGTGAGTGATCAACGGTACTTTCATCAGAGGATTGATGTTCAAAGTAATCAGCATCCTCAATCTCCTCAGCACTGGCCAGAGACCCATCTGTATAAGCTTGAGTGACAGTTACAGGTTTCAACGTTCCTGGCGTGTTCCCATTCTCCTCCACATTAAGACCGCCTTTTGAATGTATCAATTCCTCTTGCGGTGTCTCCGACGGTGCAGGTTCCTGCTTGTTCACGTCGAATCCAGGTAAGATGCTCGGATCTTCGGGCCTGCCTTGCCTTACTTGCCACTCTTTCTGTGAATGTGGATGCCTGGTTGAAGATAGCGGCACTGGCGGCCTTGCAGTCATCGTAGAGACTGGCAAGAAATAGTCATCCTCAGGAAAGACTATGTTTTCCAATTCTAGTGAAATCTTTTCAGGCGTGTCGCTTTGCTTCTCTTTAATGTTTCCTGTGTGACCCTGTGTTGTTTCAATAGTAGCAGCTGAGGTAGTTGTTGCCGGTTGCCTCCTTGCAATGTTTTCCTCTGTTGTGGGCACGTGTTCCTGCTGAATGAGTAAACTCTCCCGCTCCTCCGTTACACTGTTCTCAGTGTCAACAACGTCATACGCCAGGTCTTCGTGGAAATTATATAAAATTATAGTCATAGTAAAAATCGTCGACTTTTACGTTTTTCTCGATGGGTTGGTTGCCCTTATCGACGTGATGGCGCGGCGGGAACTCCGCCTCGATCACGTTGTTCAGCTCATTGTGGGCCCTGGGCTGAGCTCGGGTGCTGGGTGTCTGCTTTGGTGCACTATGATCAACTTCAGGTATGGAGTTGATCTCGTTTACCCCCTGATTGCTTGTCCATCCACTCCCGGACCAGTCGTCTTCTCTCCCAAAGTTGTCGGCAACGACTTGACAGTCCCGGACATGGCAGGAAGAGGTGACGGGGGGTCTCCTGTGTGATTCACAGGCCACACCCGTGTTCCAGGAACAGGTCACGTTACGTTGGCGCACGCCTGTGCCACACGTCAGGGAACACTGGAAACGCAACACAACATAAGGCGATGAGCAAAGGCAGTGCTGAAAAAAGCATCCATTTATTGTATCTTTCTCTCATAAAATTAAATAATGCAGACAGAATAATAAAAGACGAGCAATACGTAGGCTGGATGGATTATTTTCAGTTTAGAAGAGAATATAAATAAATATGAAAATGATTCAGCGAGTAGAGTTTGACATGTCTTGGTTACAAGCGATTAGTGAGATGAGGTATAACGAACGACAATTACCTCAAATGATTCCATTTCCTTCACATACACTTCCTCATTTCTAGAGCTGGACCAAACCCCCACCAGAGGAAATAAGTGATACGGCAACAGAGGTAACTTACGTCTGCCCAGCTGCCTGAGATCCAGTCTGCCGGGCAGGGGACGTGTGTGTTGCAGGAGGTCACAGACTCAGGCTTTGCCATGTGTTTGCACTCAGTGTGCTGCAACGCTTGGCGTTCCTCCAAATCCACTGCTTGGATGCAGAGCACTGTGCGTTTAGTCAAGCCTGACAGCCCGCAGCTTGACGAACACTTCTGCCACTCCGCAGCCCACCAGCTACGTGTTGGGGAGAGAAACAGATATTCACTGAAGCACATAGAGAGAGAGAGAGAGAGAGAGAGAGAGAGAGAGAGAGAGAGAGAGAGAGAGAGAGAGAGAGAGAGAGAGAGAGAGAGAGAGAGAGAGAGAGAGAGAGAGAGAGAGAGAGAGAGAGAGAGAAGGGGGGGAGAGAGAAGGAAAGAGGGGGGGATAAAGAGAGAGGGAGGAGAGAGGGATGAGAGAGGGAGGGGACAAGGGAGAAAGGTTGAGAGAGGGAGGAGAGAAGGAGGGAGGGATGGAGAGAGAGAGGGGGAAGAGAGGGAGAGAGAGCATAAGAAAGAGGTTGAGAAAGAGAGAAAAGGGAAGAGAGGGAGAAAGAGAGAATCTATAAAGGTCCCATGGCATGAAAATGTCACTTTATGAGGTTTTCTAACATTAACATGAGTTCTCCTAGCCTGCTTATGGTCCCCCAGTAGCTAGAAATGGTGTTCGGTGTAAAACGAGCACTATGTTTCCTTCTCTACCTGAAAAAACAAAGCTCAGACCCACCGATTAGGAATTTTCCCCGTGTGTTGTTATCCGGGGACTTGTTACCTCACCTCTCTCTGCTTTGGCCAATGAGCTACGACCGTGCGAGCGGCACATGTGTGTGCGTTTGAATACACACACTGTAACGCAAGTGTTGTACACTTCTGTGTTATTTGGATAACCGTTCTGTTGTTGGTGTTTTGGCACATAGCACGTCGGGTTCTCTGACGTCTCTGGTATTACCACAACAAGACTCGCAGTGGGGGCTATCTCAGCAATGGTTGAGAAGTAATTGTAGTACCCGTGTACATGAACCGCGACATGGAGGAGAAAAGGATTTTTGCCTGCGATTGTTTCCTGCGATTGTTTCCGCTGCCACGAGGCACCACTGCCGCGGAGCGGTGGTGTCTTGGTGCTGCCCGCTGCGGGGCTCCCGGCGGGAGACAATCGCGGTCAACAATCACGGGCAGCAATCCCTTTCTCCTCCATGTCGCGGTTCAGTCTACTACAGATTGATGTGGAAGAACCAGAGACGTTGGAGAACCTGATGCAGTCGTTTGAGATTCATAATATTGTCTCGAGGCTCACACAGCTTTTAGCCATGATAATATATATCATATGATATAGATATATATGCATAATATGATATAATTTAGATATAGAGCTCCGGGACTCCCGCCGGAGCATCTGGAGTGTTTTAAAATATTTACAGAACAAGGCCAAAAGCTGTGTGCGCCTCGCCATTGCGATACATCGACTGTAAACACGAGCGCATGTTACCCTGTGCGCAAGCTGCTCAGGGCCACTCCCCCATTCTCCACCTTAATCCGCCTCTAAAAAACGGCACGTTTGTGAAAAGCTCGTTGTGGGACTGGCTCGTAGTGGCTGTAATTCTGCACCAAGGCTGATTTTCTTGAACGTCTTCAAATACTGTATTAAGGACCCACAAACACCTATATATCAGCATCCATAAAGTAGCACGCCACGGGACCTTTAATGCTACCTCAAACCAGAAACCTGCAGAAAAACACATTGTCCCTCTAAACGCTGCACATTATTCTTCCCTGCAAGCAAAACAGAGGGGTAGGAAAAGATGAAGTTATCGCGATGATCTACTATATATATAAGAAGACAATGAGATATCGTTCAAGGACTTAATCAGATCTTTTTTCGAGTGTCTCACACACAGACAGACACACACATACACACACCCTTTATGTTTGGGTGTTTTGTGATGTCAAGTACTACAGGTGGGGGCATTTCTGTTGATGAAAGACATTTCTTTGCGGGCAAGGTTAACTCACGTAGGGGGGCACTGTTCTTTTTGGCATATGGTCTGTTCATCATCCGGCCGGATGATGCCGTCACAGAAGTGCTCCTCCACTATCCCCGAGGTCCTCTCCACACAATGGACGATCTGCCGCTGGACACCTGAAACACACACGCACACAATTGTAAGGAGAGTACCAAACGATTAAAAAGACAGTATGAACTTTCTTTGAACCAATGGGGTGATTGTATTGCAGTATAATTCATCGAAAATAAATTAGGGTTAGTACTACAAGATGCCATGGTTGCAATTGAATGAACTGCAATTATGCATTTTATATATACACACACATACATACATACATACATACATACATACATACATACATACATACATACATACATACATACATACATACATACATACATACATACATACATACATACATACATACATACTTACACACACAGATAGATATAAAAATATATTGAGACACACAACTAGATAGACAGATATGTATATAGGATGCTGTTCTTGACTTAGGTTGAAGGCAGGCATTGGAAAAAAGACGTTTTGCTGGCAGGGACGATAAATGAACGTTAAAATGGACCATGGACCATTTGGTTCTCTGTGGCGGACTCTGTGGCTGCAATACATTGTGCAGCGAGCGTCAATAGATTCTAACAGAGCAACATAGTACAGCAACAGCAGGATGCCGGTGAGATATTTTCAGAAAAGTATCTCCTGTGAACTCCCTCTCTGCTAAATTATACCTTAGTAGACATGGTGATGAGAATGTAGTTTAAACTTGGAACCCGATGGCAACAAATGAGAGAACACTGGGGGACTGGCATGGAAGACGGGACTGCAGACTACATCATGAATCAAATATAAATGGGTCTTTTTTGCATTTTAGAAGGAATTTCCAAATAATTTCTACATCTCAAGCGCAGTAGTTTTGTGCGGCGTCTTAAATACAACTTGTAAGGATTAGGAGGATCAGGAGAAGATCCAAGGACTTTTTATTATGTGGAGCTAATGTGTTATTAGTTGCTGTTGCCAAATTGATGCCTACTAGGGTTGTGCCGATGGTCGATGTCATCGTCCGTCGTGATGGCTTACTGAAATCACGATGGAGGGCCACCATCGCGATGGCACGCCCCCCCCCTCCCCTGTCAGACACACACTGATCCTACCTAAATACGGCAGCCTTTGCCAAAGACGTGACGTGTTAAGTCTTCCGCGATCTGATCGCATTTCTCGAGGCGGATTACACAGTGCCATGTCGCCAAACTATGACTGTGCGGCTGGAGAAAATGTACAGCGAAGCAGCAGCCTCCCTCCGTGAGACCCTGTTCTTAGCGGAGAAAGTTGCCATCACCACCGGCACCGATGCTTGGAAAGCGTTGATTACGGAGTCGTGCGTGACCGTGACTTTTTTTTACCGACTGGGTTGTGCAGAGTGCGACGCTGCAGACCCGCTCAATACCAGAGAGGCACACTGCGGGAAACAAGAATTTTCGTTTCCAAATACTTATTTACAAACAAATATCTGTTTTAGTGTGCGTACATCCATAGGCGTCGATTACGCCGGGGACGCATCCCCACCAGATTTCGTCAAGATTCATTTTGTACCCACCACTTTAAAAAAAAAAATATATATATATCGAGTTGAATTATTATGGATTATAAAACGGAAAGGTGAAATCCGGCGATCTGATTGGCTGTTGACCGTGGTATATTGAGCATATACCACGGCTACTATTCTAAAAAGCCTTATCGCAGCATATCATTCCGCGTCAGGGAAGCAACAATGTTTCCATGACAACAAACAACTGTTAGGACGGTAAAAGTGGGGCTATTTTAAGGCATGTATTTCTCTATGTATTTCTCATTGAATAAAAACGTAATTGATTGTGTATTCCTCTTCTCCGTTGTCATTATTGTCAGAGACGCAACAATGTCTCCATGGCAACAACCAACTGTTACAGTAGGAGGCTAGGTAGCAAAAAGTGAAGCCGAAGTGTTTGACAAGGTTAATAAATTGACTAAATTCGTTGAATTGACATGTTTAAGGTTAACTTTCACCTCCGGATAGGGTTAACAATGGTAGAGGGGACTGAGGAGTGACCTGCTCCTGAAGAAAAAAGGCGAGAAAAAGAGACATGCAGAGCTAACGTCCGGAAAGGAGGGACTATTTTTTTCATAATGGGGCTATTTTATCAGTTAGGTAGGCTAATTTGTGATTATTATTTATTTTTTTTGATTGCGTATTCCTCTTTCATATTGCCCTTATTGGTAACCGTTTTATAAAAGCAATAGATCACTCCAGTCCCGTGTATATATGCTCATTATACCACTCCAAGGGGGTTGTCGTCCCTCCGCTTCGCGTCGGGCCGAACAACGCCCCTTAGCCGTGGTAATGAGCATATACCACGGCCTGTCGTGATCTATTGCTTAATTATTACACGGGTCTTCTCAATGCCATGGAACGCTCCGTTCCATCGCATGGGCTCTTCAAAACATCTGGAGGTGAATTATATTTGATAATTCACCGTTGCTAAGTACAATTGACCGCTGTCATGGAAAACAAAGGAATTTTTGCCTATAATGACTTCTTTGGTATCACTCCTCAAGTAGTCCGGTAACTTCAACTCCAGCGTCTTCGGTTGCTTAGTGATGTCAACGTCTTTGGCAGACTATTTCTCTGTTGATCAGCACTAACAATGTTGTAAATAATCACCAATTTTAATACTGTAAGCTATTTGAGGTAATGAAATGAAGTTTCAAGCAGCATTTAGACCTTTGATATAGATGCAAACCCATTCAGAAGACACTGAGGTAGCTCTAGAAACACTGCTGTATGGAAAGTTAGAAAGCAAAAAACCCGAAAAGGCGATGAGCAATACTGAAAAAGAATGCGTCAATTGACAGCCAAACTAAAAAGCTTCAAAATCGCTTTAAAACCTCTTATGACAAATGGAAAGTTCTTGCTAAAGAGGCGAGGAAAGCAATCGATGGAGCATTCTCCAATGAAATCCTGCAAACCTACATAACCAAGATAGTAACGTTTGAACAAGTGTAAAACAAGCTTAAAGATTTATGCCAAAACACTACTCCGGATGGCAATTTGCGCCGCAGAGTAGACACGTGTGATGGTGTCTCAGGAAAGCTCATGGAACATGCAGGGGATTTCCTCGAATTAATAGAAAAAGTACCAAATACTCACAAAGAACAAGCATACTGGACTGAGACTCGCTCTGTGCTTACACATGCAACCTCCAAAAGGTCTAGTTTAAGTTCACGAAGTTCAAAGTCTGCAAGCACTCTGATCAAAGCATATAAGCTGTTCTTACAGAAAATAACTGCAGCAGAGTGCTGCAACCAGCAATCCGACTCACGCTAGTTAACGGAATGAAAATTAGAGAAACAAGAGCTTGGAACCTGAAGTAGAACAAAAGAGGCTGCACTGCAAGAAGAAATTCTTAGAAAAAATATTAGAAGTGTGCGCAGAATTAGAGCGCTTAGAAACAGTTAAGAAAATTAATGCTGCAAATGCACATCTACAAGTCTACAAACGAGGAAGTGTGTCGGCACAAGAGATATTGAGTGTCCATAGCAGCAATAATGTGAAAACAACGAACAAAATACTCCATAAAAGTACTTCCTCCAACTGCGTTTCGACATCCAGCCTTTCTTTGGCAAGAAGAGCTTCCCAGTCAGCATAGAAGGGCAGACATTGCAACGTGAGACAAGTTCGTTAAGTAATTGTGACTTATATCTTGACAACAGAATATTCCCTCTGTGAACCTTCCTCAAGTCCTTCCAGCGAACGAGTTGGTTCAAAGCGCATC
>OLKM01000065.1:536290-652591 GCA_900291075.1 Melanogrammus aeglefinus
TAAAACTACCCAAAGAAGTCTTCCTCCAACTGGTTTGACAGTCCAGCCTTTCTTTGGCAAGAAGAGCTTCCCAGTGCAGATAGGAAGGGGGCAGACATTGCAGTTGAAGACCCAGAAGTTCGTAAGGTATTTGTGCTTATGACATTGACAACAGAATATTCCCTGCTTGAACGCTTTCCTCAAGTCCTCCAGCCGAACGAGGTTGGTCAAAGCCATCGCTAGACTCAAGCGATGTGTCAAAGAGTTCAAAGGGTTGACATCAAGAACCAGTGAAGCCAGCAGTCTGGAAGAGAGAGAAGATGCAGAACTTACTCATCATAGCCTCTTCCAGAGTAAAAACTTTCTCTGTGGAGATCCAGAGTCTTCAATGCAAGAAGGAAATAACCAAAGGCAACCTGCAAAGGCTAAATCCTTTTGTGGATGAACAGAGGCATCATCATCAGGGTGGGAGGTCGACTAGAGCATGCTGCTCTGCACCCTCACACCAGATACCCGGCAGTCTTACCACAGAGCAGCCACATATCAAAGTTACTGGTCGCACACTACCATCAGCGAGTGCAACACCAAGGACGTAGCATGACAATGAATGAGCTAAGGGCTCACGGTATCTGGATACTTGGATGCAGTCATGCGGTGTCGGTGTCGTCCTACATCTACAAGTGTGTCGAGTGTCGAAAGTTCAGAAGGTGTACAGAGGAACAATGAATGCAGACATTAAACTAGAGAACGTATGGAAGACAACGCCCCCCCTACATAATGTGGAAATTGTGGGATGGATGGATTGTTTCGGGCCATTCTACGTTAAAGATGTAAGAAAAGAAGTGAAGTTAAGGCCTGCTATTTACTTGTCTGTGTTCTCGTGCTGTGCATATAGAACTGATTGATGATATGACGACGGTGGAGGATTGAGGTGTAAATTCTTGCTTTAAGGTCGGTAGGCACAGCTTGCCTGTGGACAAGTTCTTGAAGTCTGGGGCCAAAAGGTCAAAAGGAACCGGCACCACGGCCCATGAGATAACAAAAAGTTAATGTATATTTTTCGATCAACTTTTTGTCCATTAAAGAGAGGCCTGACTCTCAGATATCCATGTCAGATGGCTAGGTCTGGGAAGAACTTCAGGCCAAAATCTTGCAAGCGAGCCGCTGGATGAGGTGCAATGAGATGGAGCTCTTGCTGAAATTTCATATAGGGCTGGAGCCCCAAAGTTGATAATCATACGAGTCCTTTGAGACCCTCTTTGATATAAAAGAGACCCCAGGTCTATTGCTTACGTGTTGTTTTGCTTTTACGAATAGGTTATAGGCTGTGTCACTACCAAATCTGTCCATGCACATCTCTCAGAGTGACGAAACTAGCCACCAGACAGTGAAAAAAGTCACGTTGATTACAAAAGTAACTTATGGTTACGTCTAAACTGCGGAACATAGAAAGATATGGGGGGCGGTCGATGGCAACCACCATAGCAACCGTCGTCGATTGCAACCACCATAGCAACCGTCACCATGACAGCCACATGACGTGGATGCAGGCCAATTGAAAAGAATAGGCCAAATAAAACATAGGCATGTCACATGTTTAGAGCAGTTATTGTAAAAGTACTGCGTTTTCTGCTGTGGACCTAGTACATTCTGGTGTGAGACTGGGTTTAAGAGGCGTGGTTAGTTGCAAAAATCGGATGAATCGGAATCTTGTTTTGACGACCCCTAACTAGAGTGTGCACTGTGCAGGCCACAGTGATCTCCAGATTGAACCATTGAATGGTTTAATATTTAATATGAAACTATTACACACACACACACACACACACACACACACACACACACACACACACACACACACACACACACACACACACACACACACACACACACACACACACACACAACACACACACACACACACACACACACACACACACACACACAAAGTTATAATATGATAAGTAGACCATGTAGCTTTTATTTATATTTTTATTAACGTTATGACAGGATCTGTATCTGACCATTGACAATCCACTTCCACCAATTCAATCAACAGAGGGTATTAACACCAACTAACACAGTGTACGTTTTCCACAAGGAGTTTGGTTGGTTCAGATATAACCAGAAAATATTAAAATATTTAGAATATAAAAACTAGGCTATATGTACAACATACTTAACCAATATATAGTTAGACTAGATGTTTGTACTGTATATGTACAAACATTATAGGCTGAATTTGGATAAAACCAATAATAAAAAGGATAGTGAAATACTGTGCTTGCACAGGTTGCATAACTCGCCTCATTAAGGGAACAGAGTTAAAAAATAGAAAGAAAGAAAAATTTAAGGACAATTTCATGACATGCCATCATCGTTGCATGAGGATCAACATGGTTGTGTCTGGGGCTCATTTTATCCGTGGGGATATGAAAGAGTTCAAGGCGGGATTTCGAACCCTGAAGCGTGTGAGACTATTAGCCGGTGCAGCCCCCAACATTAACCCTGCCGCTACGGTGGTGGCCACAGCATCTGATGATACTGAAACGGCTAGGGATTCAGCTAGAGGGAGTCGGTACAGGTGTATGGGAAGTGACTGCTACATAACTTTCACGCAACACAACATAAAAAATGCTTCAAATGAGCGATGTCTAATTTGTAGCTTACCTAATTTGTAGCTTACAACTATTTAAATCGTTGTGCTGCTATGCTTTGCAATAGAAACGTAAATCATTAGAACTGACTGCATCTACATTGAAAACAGAATGTAGTGATATTTTTTGTTTAGTTTTGGTCATTCTAGGTTGGGGGTATGGAATAATTGCTTGCCATAAGTGATTAGTGCCATATCGTTGCCTTTTGTGCTGCTGTGGTCTGTCTGACCATTTTTACGCGACAGGGTCCCATTATGTTTCCACAGCGAATCGCTGGGGACCAAATTACCTACATCTTTTTAACTCCTTACCAATGTTGTATTGGTTACTACAAGCTTATCCATGGTTAGGTTATATCAACGGGGATGTTTTTAATGGTGAGCTCATGTAAAAACATGTATAAAACCAACAAAGCGACACATAAGTCACTTTGTACATTGTCCCTGTTTACATAAATTTGCATTGCATAAGTACACAAATGAATGTCAAAGTTTGTTTAGCAGCATGTCCACACAGTATCAGTGGGGCTTTCATTAGGACATATTCCTCACAACTTGGATGCTTGTGAATAACCGTTACGATATTGGAATGTAAAGTAGTTTAAAAAAAGAATTTAATTGTGTCTCCAGGAATCCATTTCGCATCATGTGCGGTAACTATGTGAGGCTAATAGAAACGTAGGATTCCACAAGTGAACTTATAATTAGAAATGTCTTTCTTGTGACTGTAGGTGAAAGCTGCCCTATTTTCATGTGATGTCAGGTTCTGGGAGACTGTGACAGATGTGCCTTGAAGCCCTGTGGCAGCAGAGCCGGAACCACCATACCGCTATCTGTGTTGAGCAGGGCAATCAGCGCAACCTGAAGCCTTCAATCTGCTCGTCTGGTAGCCATACTCATTATAGTTGGAATATGTTTAACAATAAACTGTGTTTTGTACCAGCTAAATCAAATTATATTATGATATCCCTATTTTTATTATAGCTATTCAGGTAGGGCTCAAAATGGTCATTGGGGGCCTTCAGAAAGAAATGTTGGGAGTGGACCCGAGCTCCACTCCACCGGCTGAGCAGAGTGATGGGGAAACCGTTTATTCAGCCTGTAGGGGACCTAGGGACAGCACATGGAGATAAGGAGTCATCTGATGAGTCTCCCTCTCCTCAGTTAGTACAAGTAATACATCTTACTTCACCACCATCTTGTCTTGCAGTCATAAGCTTAATCATTGTGCCTTATCCAGCGGATATCCAGCCTCAGTCGCTGGATACCCGACTCTGATGCGGGATGGCATGTGCAAAGCAGGTTTAAGCTATGTCCAACAGCATCGGCTGTGATGATGGGTCTTTCTTTCTTAACAAACGTTAATTCTCAACAGCATTTTACACAGTGGCCTAGAATAGGAAATGCATAAAGGTGAATCAACGTAATTAAACACTGACTAGTGACTGCAGCTTTTTATGGGGAAAGAAGCAACGGTGGTGGACCGTTCTAAACACCCGATCCATTGTATGGGTCTGTAAAATTCTCATCAAATCAAATGTATTTATTAAGCGCAGTTCTATGTTATAATGGAATGCACACAGTTTTTACTGCCGTTTATGAAATAAACGATGAACTAATGCCTACATGTGGAGTGTTTGTGTGATTGCAGTGACTTGGGTGGATTTGCATGCAGCGTAAGGATAATTGTAGTGGGTTAAGAGCCCCATATCAGGGTACCAATTTTCCGATCCGTTGAATCCGAGCGCAGTGAAGCAGCAGCAGCCTGTAGTTCAAGTGGAAGCACGGCGTGCCTCGGGAGTAGGTGCCCGACAGCACCCTTCATTTGTCATCCTCATATCTGCATCATGCCACCCAGCGCGCAATACTCGGTTCTGCGCGCTCGTTGCGCTCTCGTTATGCAACCACAGAGGCATATCAACCGCTCCGCTTCAGCCAGTGCTGAAGCGACTGCAGTGGCTTCAGCACTGGCTGGTGGGCAATAGCAGTGAAGCCACTGCTATTGCCCACCCATTCCCAGTGATAGACGATGATAGAAATGTTACGATTTAAACTCGTGCATGTTTCCGCACTTCTGTCTGTCTACGCTTCCAAATCGTGCAGGTTGCAGAAAATGTGCAACAGCGCCACACTTTCCGGTGGGTCGCAGAATTCGGTGTAGAGGTCGTTGCCGTTAGACATGGCTATGGCTTTACACATGCCATCCCGCATCAGAGTCGGGTATCCAACGACTGACCCTCTTATTCACGCTCGCTCTCCTTGCTTGACCGCGATCTAGCATCGACTGCTCTTCCTTGGGTCCCTGGATGATCATACTGAATTTCCTACATTGAGTTTCATACATTGAATTTGGCGATGTGGAAAAAAATTTGGGTAGGTTATTTCAATACGTAAATACTCAATGCTTAAAATTCAGTGGCTTTTTATTTTCAAAATCCGATGAGACAAGACATACTTCCATACATATATAACAACCCCAAAACATATTGATTCTCGATTCCTGTGATAGGAGCGGGATGCTGCATTGAGGAACATTAATGTACACAATGTAGGCACAGTTCACGTTGCAAACGAGTTCATGTGTTCTGTGTAAAGTGTAATTTACCCAAACCTACTATTGCCTTTTTTTCTTATTGAGTGCAATGATCATGGCAAGTTGCATATGTATAGGAATAACAAATAGGGAACGAGATTAATAGTTGTTTAATTTCTAAAAATGAATCAGATTATTTAGTGCGTGAGATGACGTCTAGTATGGTCTTACACTTTGTGTGTCACATGATCATCAAATGCTCCATTGAAGCACATGTAACATTAAACCTTCAACCAGGGTGCAGGCATCATTTCTGATAGTATTTTCAAGTCTGGAGTCAGAAGGTCAAAAGGAGCTGGCACCAAGCCCCTTATAAGATAAAAATAGGTTAATGTGCATGTAGCTAATAACTTTTTGGAATAAGGAAAGAATGCGTGATTCTCAGATATGCATGTTGGATGGCTAATGTTGAAGTCTTTGAAGAACAGTTCAAAATCTTGCAAGCAAGCCACTGGGTGAGGCACGACGAGAGCATCTGCTGAGGCTTTGTGAGTCATTTCTTGTAGGGCTTGAGCCCCCAAAATGAGAATTGTGTATGTCCTTTGGGACCCTCTTTGTCCCCAGGTCTAACTTACTTGTTACTGTCCTTGACTAAGAAGTCACCTGCTCATTGCATCACTTCCTTTAGGGCTTCAGCCTCCTAAAAGATCATTGTAGTATACAATTGAATGCCCTCTTTCATATATATGACACCACCCCCACTGGGGTGTGGCAACAATTCTCCATATCTTACTGTTACTGTTTGGCGTAAACGGCGGCTAAATAATTTATTTTTAGATTAGTAAATGACGGAGATACACAATTAAGGTGATAAATCCTCATCTAGGTTTGTGTAAATAAAACTTTAAACAGAACTCAGACTTGTTTGCAAAATGAACTGTGCTTAGGCCTACATTGTGTACATTAATGATCTTCATCACAGCATCCCGCTCCTATCACAGGAATCTAGAATCAATATGTTCGGGGGTTGTTGAGAATATTGTGTTCATATAACATGTCCATGCATTAAATACAGGATGCGTGCATATTAGGCTTACAGAGAATTAAATAATGACCATAGATCGTAAACAAGTGCAAATGGATATATAGGCTACGCTGATTGAATCTGAAAAATGGGATTGTTGTTTTGACGTAGAGGGTGCAGTGTAACCCCCCGCCCCCCTTTTCTGAAGTCGAAGAAAAACTCCAGATTGAAATGCATTGGTTTAAAATGTTGCTCTGTGTAGCACGAAAAACGAAACGCTCCCATTCAAAATGCATGGGTTTACATTTCTTTCTGTGTAGCGCGGAAGAAGTCGGACAATCGTGCTCTTGGACACGAATCAATCGATACATTTTCATGAGCATGAGCACGAAATCGCGTGATGCCAGGTTTTACAGTTAACATGTTAGCTTATGCTATTTATTTTAATTAGCATGAACTTTGCTACTATTTGCAAAATAAAGATTACATGAAAGTTTACAACTGTGTTTCATTTATGTGAAGTAATGGCTCATATGTGCATCAGTGGAAACAACTGTTTCCGACATCGGTGCCTCTACTCTGTCGCTCCTTTACTACAGACGAGAGAGCAAGAAGGAGTATTAAGAGAGCTGAAGGAGAATCATCCTCTGAGGACTGCAGGTCAAACATAGCATTCTGATGGCAACGAATAATATTCATAATGCAATTGTCAATTTTCCCTGCCATAACGGATACTTTGGAACTGCTAAAGGTAGGGGTGTTACGGTACACGCATTTGTACCGAACCGTCACGGTACAGGCACTTCGGTGCGGTTACAGAGGTGTACCGCGGTGCGTAAATGTGGCCTACGTAGCGTTAATATGGCGAATGTAAAGGCTTGTTTTGTAATGCGGAAATTAAAACTTGAAGTCTGAGTTCCAACCGGAACGTTTAGCCAAAGTAGGACCTATACTACTTCGACTCCGTAATCCGACTCCGTAAGGAGACCCCTCAGCAGCTCTCCGTCGGGATGTCGGGTACGCAATGCAATTCCCCGCCCGATCTATCTTATATGTTGACTACAAACCATGTAGGCAGTGTTGTAAATAAACTCCCAAAGCTTTTCAAATCTTATTTGGTGTTTTATTGGCCCTTAAGGTGCAAAGTAAAGAATGTAAAGTAGCCTATAAGATGCAAAGTCAAACCGGAGAAGTGATTCTGAAAATGATTTGGTTAGAGGACCAATCACAGCTCTTGCCCTCTCCGATGCGTCGACCAATAGGTCGATGGTGTCGATGGATAGTTAAAAAATATCGGATGCTCACGTAAGCTATGGAGAGGGTCTCCGACAGGCTCTCCGGTTATGGAGAGGGCTCTCCGTGTCTACGTACAGCACTTTAACATGCACACGCATTTGAAAAGGCGCCATCCAGGTGTTACTATCACCATTGCTCTGGAAAAAAAAAAAAAGTGCAAACCCGTGCAAAACGTGCAAACCCAGCTCACGGACACTATTTCAACAACCCCTGTCTGGGAATTCAGAAATGCAAATGCTGTAACCAAGTTTATTTGTGTTTTCATTGCTACTGATTTACGGCCATCTCTCTTGTTGACAAACAAGCAGTTTTTTTTTAATTTTCCCCTTAACTATGAACCGTACCGTGACTTAAAAACCGAGGTACGTACCGAACCGTGACTTTTGTGTACCGTACCATTACACCCCTACCCAAAGGTCACCCTCTCCTGGTTTTTGTGCCAAACATGGGCCATAGTCTCCGGTGGAAGACAGAGTTAACAAGGTTTTGGACCGTCAACTTTTCCTGGTCTGCCTAGTATACAAACATACACTGTTCTTAAGCTGTGCTTCTGGTCTAATATCAGTGAGAAATATGCCGTCGTACCTCCCTACTGCTGCACTCCCCTCCTGCTCATGCCAACCCCTGGAGGGAGAATCCCAAGAGAAGGAGTGGAACCAGGTACAGAATAATTGTAAAGTACAACATACAGACTAATGGAGCTATAATAATGGACAAAATAATGGAGCTTGTGTTGTTTCTATTTGGCAACAAATAATTGGCATCATATTCAATATTCTCTATATGTGTAGAGAATATTCTGGGGAAAATGTCGGCGTATTTTGACAGTCCTAAAGGAATACTAGTAATGGTGTTTACTGAAATATTTCTGCATGCAGGGTAAACCGCATCTGTGAAACTGGGGAGCATAGCTACTCCTTTGTGAAGGATGTTTTAAAATGTTCCCACAGCATCCCACCAAGACCCTGGAGCATTTTACTTTTTAATCTTCCACCACAGCACACTAGGTTAACTTATCATTTCATGTACAGCAGGTCACATCAGCCAAGCAGTAAACAGTAAAAGAGTATTGATTTTGTAACTAATTACAATAAAAAAAAACGCAGACCACAAATGGGGCAAAAATGCTATACTAGCCTCAATGATATTCACATGAGACAAGACTGAAAAGTATATGGGCCCCTATTTTAACAGTCTGAAACGCAAGTGAGAAGCTCCAAACGCAAGTAGCTTTGTGGGCGGTTCTATGGTGATTGCTATTATACCGGCGGATAAATAAATGACTCTTGCACCCGATGCAAATCTAAAAAGGGTTGCCCTGAAGTAGCCTAATTACCTGTAGGTGTGGTTTGGCCGCAACGTGCAATAAACCAATGAGAGTGCCTGCTCCCATCCCCTTTAAGAGCCATAAGCGCATTTGAATCTGACGAGTTGATATTTTGACAGCTCGTTTGCAGTCTCCGATGAGACAGATGCATGACCACATGAATTTTGAACTTCAAGTGACTCAGTTTATGGCCAAATAATATGGCCTAATTCACACATGGAATAGCGTTTTCTTTCACAACTTCAAAAATACTGAGTCCTCAAATAAATGTTGGCAAAGAAAACTTAACACACATATGATATGCAGTAACTGTGGTTCTATTTAATGATATACGCAATACATAACAAACATCGTTTCTTACCAGTATTGTATGCATTATCGTTATCGACTTCTGTTCCTAATGCATGTACCCCCATTAATATACATTTCCATTACATGTTTAGTTTGCGTGTATTTAAACAGATGGATGCACACACGCGCACCCGCATTCATTCACTCATTTTGACACTCACTCGCGGTAAAACAATATTTTCTCACGAATACTCATCAATCCTAAAAGTTATGGGCTTGTACACGATTTCTGTGTTAAGAAAATATGTGTTCGCTGTACGGTGTTTGCAGATGTGTAGCAGGTAGGACGGTAGTGATGGGTAATGCACCTTGGCCCCTCCCACTGGCAATAATCTAGATCAGGTGGCACATGTGACATTTCTTAAAAGAGGTGCGAACTCAGTATTGGTGAAAAGACGGTGGAAGTAAAAGCCCCCGTAGCAGCTGCGTAAACGGAACCTTCAGCCTGGTGTCTGCATGTAACCCTGGCTTGGTGTCTTTTTCTATGGTGACCAGTAAATGGTGCACACAACCACGAGTCTACTGACACGTGAGCGCATAACAGCGATTGGTGAGTCACACGGGTAGCAGCAAGTAAGTGTGCTGGCTCCCGTTCTAATACAAATGTATGAGTAGTGTTTTTTAGCATTGATCACATTTCATGTTCGCATATTGTGTAGGGACAGAAAGCTCACGTCAGGTGAGAGTGCACTGCTTCGCGTCATCCACACGCGCATTGGATACTGGAGTTGTAGGTCTAGTTCATCAAAGGCTGGCCCAAACACGTAAGTTAGCCTCTTTAGTTAGTTCTTTTATTCCACACTAATCATGGCTATACTAACACTAGGATTCTTATGACAGGAGGTAGCGCCAACTCTAGTGTCAACTGTGACTCTTAATTACAGGAGGATTGCCGTCGTCTGTTCGACCAGCCACTGTTTTTCCCAGGACCGAATTTGTTTATTTGTATCTATTTGAATGTAACCTTGCTACGGGTGCTATAACTATTTGAATGTAACCTTGCTACGAGTGCTATAAACATCTGCTACTCGTATCGTGGGTTAATTGGGAGACTAGGGGGAAGGCCGGTGTTGTGCCGAAAAACGACTGACCCCAGTGGGAACGCCCATCGGGGTGGTACCTACTCTCGCCACAACAAACCACGCCCACCCGCTGCACCAGCGCCACAGCAGAACTGCATGGATACGTTGTATTGAGGAGTAGTCTGTCGTTCCTGTCGTAGGCTACAACTTGTCTTTCAATAAACCATCAGGAGATTAATTTTGGCGGTATACTTTTATGTTGTTGTTATTTCTGCTGCTGCCGTTGTAAGATGATAATAATAAAGTAGTAGTAGGCTAGTAATAATAACGACGGCGTTCCCGTCGGAGGCGGTCTTTTGCTGTGGAGAGAGTAGGTACCACCCCGATGGGCGTGTAGGTACCACCCCGATGGGCGTTCCCGCTGGGGTCAGTCGTTTTCTGGCAGGCAGTCGTTTTTCGGCACGACACCGGCTAGTGGTAGCCCTTTAACCCAAATTGTTTTGTCTTTTGTTTGTTTTGTCTATTATATCTTTCTTGTGTGGCCCATGGGCATTTTTACATCATCTCTTGTGGGAACAGTATTTGTTTTCAGTGTTTTAGTGTTTGATTTTCATTTGCTGCTAACTGCATGTTCATTGATTATTGTATAATATATGTTTATTGATTGCATCAGTCCCATTTCTGTGCCTTCATTGGACACACCTGGATATAGTTTGATAGTATAGTTTAATCATCCTCTAAACTATAGGAACAAGTACCCCTGGGGGTCACAGATGCATGGATTTAAAAGTACAACTTATTACCGCTGTATCAGCTGTTCTTTTCCAAATAATTTACCAAGAATGTTAGAAGAATGCTAGGTAGATGAGAGAAGGGGACCATGGACCTATTAAAGGACATGGTTTATTATCTGCCTAATAACATGGTTATTAAAGACATGGTTTCACAAAAAAATCAGCTCCGGGTGGACGGGACCTGAAAGACATGTTAGATGCACTTTGAGAGATACACCCGCGAATGAGCATAGATGCGAGGCGGATTCACGAGTGTCACGTTTACTTTAGGTGGATGTTGGAGGTTTAATTTCTGGTGGATGTTGATGGATATTGCACAGATACATCTTACTATGAAACTACTTTGAATTTAACTCCCTCTGCATCAGCAATCAGCTAGTCGGCGAATATCAGGGTGAGTAGAAAGGGACATTTGTGGAAATTCTGTTGACAGACCCGCCATGGTTTAGTTAGCAGCTTGGAAACATAGATCTGTGATATCATCTGAGTAATAGTTTATACACTTTATGGTCGGAGTGCTAGCTTGTAGAAATTAACATGACTGGGGCTATCGGAGGGTTAGTCAGTTTTAAGGCCTGTGGAAATGTACCCAGCTGCCTTGGCCCTATATAATTCATTACTGCAGCCAGGGACAATGTAAGAAGATGATCCTCCTATAGACCTGGTTGTTTTTTCCATAGCCATTTCAGCGAGCCTCAGAGCCTGACTCATTACCTGCTATGGCTGCTAGAGCCTCAGAGTAGGGGTAGGTTACCATGCCAGTGACGTAGCTGATTGTTGAAATCCAACATGGCAGCGCCCTGTAATACTTTCACCGTACAATGAATCCCTTTTAGCAAGTTCAGCCATTTTTAGTTAATGTATCAATGAGAAGGCAGACAATACATCTGTTATATCAACTAAACTTCAAATTTCAGTTCATCTTTAAAATAGCATTTGAACAACGTGCCACTGACTTTAAACCAGGTATTCCCTGGTTTGTGGCGGAATTGTTTTTTCTGAAACTGCAAAATAGCACCAGGGAACATTTGCGCCAGAACACGCCTCCTCCTCTCGCTGAACCGCCCCTTGGGGCGCAAGGTCATTCCCTAATTTAGCGACGCGTGCCTGTGGAGGGAAAAGATCGCTCCGCGCTAGTGCCAAACTAGCAACGACACAGGCGTCGGTTTAGAAAGTCAATTGCGCTGGTTTCAAGAAAGGGCCCTATATCTTGCACTGCAATCACAGACAAAGACAGGGCATCATGAGGACAGCCAATCATTTTATTAGGGATGTGAAAAAGTCAAATTTTTCATGGTCGAATAATCAGTAGGTGGTATGAACGAATAATCGAATATTCAATTGTTGGCGGGGGGGGGGGGGGGGGGGGTTGCGAAATAACGACGGTGGACCTGTTCGCATTGGGTGCTCCGATGCGAAATAACAACGGTGGACCTGTTCGTTATTAATTTATATATTTTGAAAATTGTAATGTAATAGTTATCAACCTTACTTGGTGCCCTACGCGCAGTGCGTGTGCGGGACTTCGACATTGTTAGCCTCACAACAGAATGGCCTACACTCTGTAAACATAATTACACAATGCGCTGTTGAATGACATCAGACGCTCTCCCCGTTCCACACTCTCCACACTCTTCCACACTTAATAATAATAAAAAAAACTAATAGCAGGGCTGCCAACTTTTGGGTTTTTCGCTGGCGTGAGATTCTGTAGAATCTTGTAATGCATACGTTATAGCAGGGTCCGCGGGACGGACGGACGCGGATGTGTGTTTTTTTGGGGTTTTTTTTGAAAAAATGTTAACGGTCCAAATGTTAAAAATCGGTTTTGACCCTCGGGAACGAATAATCGAATATTCTGACACATCCCTACATTTTATCCTATCATATTTTGGAGGACAACTGCAGCCGGTGGGCAAAACATCTGCCCAGGCTTTAGAATGCATGCCTGATAAATGAGCTACTCCACATCTGCCTCTATTGACTCCTAGTATCGGCCTGCATCAAGTCAACCCTAGATGCTGCCATTTAGGGTGACGAGGTGATTTGCCTGGCCTACATTACATTTTTGGGGATCTTCTGGTATTTTGGTTGTATGATTTGATAGTAGCCTAACGTGTTTCCGGCTGTGGATACAAGTGTGTGCTGATTGCACAAGATCAGATAGACACATTCCTATTACAATCAATTCTCTCACCGGCACATCCTGCGGTTTCCCTCTGCCATGGCAACTCCTTGTACTTCCAAATACTGCTCAAATCGTACCTTCTCGATGTACGATTACCTCCCCTTTCCACATTTGTTGTGGACTGAAAATACTTTGCCCTCTCCAACAATGGCAAGTCCCCTAGTCTTGGTTATTCTTGATAGCAAACCAGGACCCTTGGATGTTTTTTGAGAAAAAGCATGCACGTCACATGCTGCCTGTGTGTAAGAATGCAACCATCTTCCCATGAATAAACCATATCAAATGATTTGCCTTTAAATGTAGGAATAAATTGTTAGTATTCATGAACATATTTATCCCAACCATAGAGCTTTAAGAGTCTAAAGCCGCTGTCTTCGGAATTCCAACTGTTGAGCCACTTCATAGATCAGAAGGTTTGGTGTTGATCACTGCAATTTTTTAGTTATTTGCATAAGGTTTTGGCACATTGCAATAATCAGTTGATGACCTACTTTCTATCACGGAGCAGTATCAACAAGGGTACACATACGCATGTAAACTGATGACACATGATATGACTTAATCTATTTTCATTACTTCCAAATGAGACCCAACACGTGCATTATCAGGTTTTCATCCCATTGAAACCTTTCTGTAGAATGTAATTTGGGGGATTTTGTATGAATGTAAAAGTTAGTTCGACCTCGAAATACCAACTACCCTTCCAGGCAACAAAAGGACAGACATTTGGATCCGTAAGATATCTTCAATTGCCTCTTGCGACAGCAAAAAAGTAGGTTAAAGGACTCAGTGACCTCACACCTAATTGGTCTATAGCGCTATTCCGAAGTCTGACCCATCACCAGCATTAGCCTACCTGTCCCGGTTACAAAACCTTTACATAACTTAAAATAAGGCTTGCTTAGAATTGTGTTAATCTTTGAATTGGTTGGAAGAGTGTCTACCTGTGCCTTACAAGGATGCAAATTCCCACAAAATGAAATTGTCCTTTGTCCTATATTGATGCTCCACTCAAAAGGCTTAATTTTTGCGCACCTACAGTATAAGGCACAATGCAATGCAGAGTGTTGGCTGTAGTGTAGATAGCACTTTCACCATTATGACACCATTGTTCAAATAGTTATACAAAAAGCATTCAGCTTCTACAGCGTGGTGTTTTAGTGTATACTATAAAATATTTTTGAATTATGTCATATAGAATGATGAAAGAATGGCACTCGTTTGCCTACGGGTTAGACTCTGTTGGACCCATAGATGTCAAGCAAAGGACTCATTATATAGTACTGCCACATCAATCCTGGAAACAATGTGGAGGATTCTTCCCACTGCTATAACATTATGTATGACATGACATCGTTAGTAAGTAACGTAAATGAGTAAATTAGTTATTTTCCCTTACCGGCCCCACAAGAGGCACTGCACTCAGTCCACGACCCAAATTTCCAGAAGAAGTCGGACATGACAGTGGTGTTGTCCTTCGAGTACTCCTGTCTGATTGTGTACTCGTAGCGCACCCCCGGGTTGGTCTCCTGGAATAGCAGCTGGACAAGATAACATCCCCAGTCAACAACAGGTGTGTATATTGAGGCTACAAACACACTACATCACGCATCACTTACAGCACCTTCTAAATCAAGTGGTGTTCTTTGCAAAGTTACACTTTGCAACTAGTGGCCCTATTCTTCTCTATGGAGGCCATATTTTAAAACAATCACTTTAAATAAAATGATCAACACTTTGAAACGATGAATAGACCACATGGCTATTCACTACTGACAGAAGTTCAATACTACTTCCTCAGGATTAACAGTAGCGCAAGAAAATTGTATAAATAAAAAAAATATTGCTCAAATAAGCAGAACCAAATACACGTGTCCAGCTAGCTAGCTCCCCTAATATAATACTAAAGTAGTATTTCATTCTTTCAAGAGATACAGCATTGATATGCTCATTGTTACAAAAGCAGGAAGGCCAACTACATATTTATAATATACAAACGTATTCAGGCTTCACTGCAGCACAGGGAATAATTATTTATTGCACATTAAGGGGAATGTTCCATTTATATACTTCAAAATGTACCTTGAATGTGTGTGTTAAAAATACATAATTGTATTCAAATGTTTATTTGAGTGATATGTGAGTATTTAGTTTGCCTTGTCCTGTATTTTCTAATTAAAATGAGCAAGGCCATTTATCCCTGCCCCTCTTAAAACGTGGTATTCAAATGTAATCTGTGTGTGTGGATCATATTTGCTGTCCATACAAATAGCTATTTAGCCCTGGAATTTGAATGAACATCTTGTTCGTATTCATATCATGTAACCATAAGATCAAGGATGGTTCAGGTGGTATAAAACCACCAACAAAGCAATAAGTTAGTGAGTCTATGGGCAACATCATGTCTGTCTAACCTCTGATCATACATTTGAGAGAATGAATGGTGAGGGCGATAAAGACGGTTTTATGTTCTACCATATTTCTACTATAGACTTCTAAAGAATAAGTCGCACCTCTGAGGCTCCTGGTTCCATGTTTAAATGTCTATGGAATATAACATACGTCATACTTGTTAGGGAGGCGGGAGTTGCTCGCAACCATTCACAACCTAATGCGATTGTCATTTCACGTGTGAATGGACGAGCAGCGTTGGAGCCACCTCCTCCGTAAGCGGGCTCTGGAGCCATTTCGGTGAAGGCAAACTATGAAACATTGCCGTT
This sequence comes from Melanogrammus aeglefinus, assembly GCA_900291075.1. NCBI lineage: Eukaryota > Metazoa > Chordata > Actinopteri > Gadiformes > Gadidae > Melanogrammus > Melanogrammus aeglefinus. The sequence continues at coordinate 552,181 of OLKM01000065.1, forward strand.
GTTATGCAACCTTGACTGGGAGAGTCGTGACGTCCTAAGTGGGCGCAGATCTGCGTTAGCATGATGCTTCTTCACAATAGTTACTTTTACGGCACCGACAATCCAAAACCCAAGTGGAATCTAGATGGAAAAAGTATGTGGTTCAAAACCTGAGCAGCTTTTACTTCTTCTCCACCTACAGAGTTTGTCACATACTTATTCTTCATAGGTCTATTACAGCAGTGACAAAACATTTTACTACCAGCAGTGACCACCACCATTTTCCACAATATAATTCAAGTAGTTTTCCACCAACAGCCGTTGGCAGCAAATGGCAAGTTATGATTAACATGACTGCCACAGTCTGGCTCCATCTACTTTTGTAGCCATTCTCCTCCTATTAACAGATCCTGCCATGCCCATCTGCAATCACTTCATTCCCCTCACCTGAGCTACCTTTTTCATCTTTCCACCTGCCCCTCCTTCCATAATCAGTCTCTCCCCATATATACCTGTTAACTTCCCTTGATCCCTTGTTGGATCATTATAATAAAATTAAGTGTTGTCCCTTTAGGCAAGGCTGGTGTGGCATGAAATTAAATGAGTATTTCTAACATTGGTTACAGTGACACCAGTGGGCGAGAGAAAAATACATGTACTCCTACATCTACATTAATGGTTATATAGTTCCTGTGGACATTACCTTTAATACTATTGATGATATGCCCCGGAATTGATTAATCATGAGATACAAGTTATTGCTCCATTTCAAAACATATTTTGCAAATAATGGAATTGGATGTTAGCGTTTTATGAGCCTACCTCTTGGTGACTTTTTGCATTCTGCTTTTTTTCATGATCATCCCTTACAACAGAATGTTAGCGGGCAGTGAACTTCTGGTTGGGATTGTTGTGTGACTCAACTATAAATCCTGGAAACCACTGACATAATTCATTAAGCTACCACCCTGCTGCCATTGACATTATCCGAGATTGAATCATTGCTAAGTTAGCGCACTGTGTTCTAGTTTTTATAACACTTATTATTATATTGAGTTATTACTTACATAAGTGCATTGATGTGTTATCAGCTCATGGTTGTGGGGGCATGATAAACTGCCAGCAGTATGAACCTGTCCCCCTGTTCTCGTCAAATCAAGTCCTTTTTATGTTAGTCTAAAAGGGCTTTACAGACCGTATAAGCCCCCTAACCCTCCTCCCCCAAAGTGAAAAGAAATATGCATAATTAAAGGAGGAAATCTTAAAGAGGAACGCAGAGTGGAGGATTCCTCTCTCCAGGGATGCTAAGGAGTGCAATGGGGTCCATAATTGACATAGTATTACAAGAAAACATAACTTCAATAGTATTGTCCATGGTGCTGACCCCCCAGCTTGATGCCAAGGCATCTAGAGCTAATAAACAAAGATTTTTTCCTTCTGCTCGATAAAGGCTAGATTTGATACTTTATTTATATAATCCTAAAATATAAATTGCCACTAAATTGTCAACACGTGTGCAGAACATGCCTATGACATGTGCAAGAAATACGCAAAAAAAACCTCAGATCTAATCCGAATATTGTGTAACGCCCTATGAACCCAGAATTTATAAAGTTAAGGCTGTATCAATAAAATGTAATAAAGAGCCTAAATCACTATCTATTACAATAGAACATTTTCACAGAGGCAACATCGTAGGATAAACACTGGTATCATTCATAGCATTATTTATAGCTTTTCCCATTATTTTTACCAGGGTATGGGTAGCAGATTAGTCAATATTAGTCTACTCCCAATGCCCTGGTACATGAAATGAGCCAACCTGTAATTAGTGTTATGAGTGACGCCTGTGTTGACGCCTCTGGGAAAGGACTCTACTGCAAACTGGGTCTGTGCAAACAGTTTTCAAAGGATCTTGAACCCCTGCGTGACCTGAACAGCACAAAGCTGACCCCCACACACACACACACACACATGCACAATGACTAGGACTCTGAAGTAAGTCCCACCTGGATCCACAGTGGCTCCTTTGTGGGACCAGGGGAGGTCAAGTTCTCCAGGTGACCGGTTCTTTCGTATGTGAACACGGTTCCGGCTGCCTTGTATTCTCCATTCCACTGGATTGTCCAGCCACCGTTGAGGAAGTACGTGTCGGGTTTGTCGCTCCGAAGAGCCAAGAAAATTCCCTGCCGCAGCCATCTCCTCCACTCTGATGTCCCGCGCTCCCTCTGGGATCAGCCCGATGTCTACATAGCCTGGCAAGGTCCACAGAGGAACATTACACTTTATTACAGCATCAGAACCCTCCTTCCTTCATCCTGGTACAACTAGAAAAACCTCTCACCAAAATAGTTTCTCTCTGCAGGGATCCAGTTTATATCTGACAAAGACATGAGGCAACAGTGATGGAAACATGTCCCTCTTTGTTTATATTTTTAAATACAGTCTGATAAATTTCAAAGTGGCCTAAATACCAGGGCTTATTATACAAATCTGTATTGGCCTACTGAAGGAATTGTGGTTGTCAAACGTTCACACAACCTACTTTTCATGTAGACTAAATCTAACTAAATGAAGGTGTCCAGAACTCACCCAATTGGGCAAAGCTGCCGTCGGTCAGTAAATAAACTGAAATCGCTCATGAAGAAAGTTGTTGTGGTTGTGGAAACCAACAATACATTGACGTACCCAAGGCCTTCGCTCTTCTCAAAGGTTTTGGTTACTGTTTTGCAGGTCGATCCGTCCCCCTGGCACACGCCACATCGGTCCTCCAATGCATTAGAGTCAATGACAAAGTCACAGCCCACGTTCTGGAACACACGTGCAGTAAAACCATTAACGCAAAGCTAAGAAAGTAATTTGTGGAAAAAGACGACACTGATATATACACATGTATGTTTCAATATTTATTGGTAACTATGGAATGCTTTAATTAAATTCAGTCTAGAAGTGATGAAATGATTGTAGTCACTAATGGTAATTACTTATTTAAAAAGAAACATAGGGATTCCAGGTGCATCTCAAAATAAACTAGCCTGGTCGTTCTTGATAGTCCTTCTGGCAAGAGAATAAACTGTTTAAAAACATAACCAGACTGTTTACCTCCTCAAGTGAATTAACCTATGCTATCCCCAGTCAGATCTCTCCCTCTCTCCCTCCCTCCCTCTCCCTCTCTCCTATAAAAGGTAAGCCTCAACATAAATATTTATTTAGCCCAAAAACATCTTCATTATTATGATTGTTGGTTTGTATTAATTGTGTCTTACTCAACATGGGTGAAGCACCCTCTGACATTTTGACTGTAGATAACCCCTAAGGACATACTGTCCATCACGGCGATACAATCCCATCGGTCCATGAGCTAATTTTCATACAAAATGTCAACACTGTCAGTAGACGTTATAGGAGTCAACTTAACACTTGCTTTCCCAGCGAGTAATAAACCAGTGATAAGTTAGTCAATGGCTAATCTCTCCTCCAGCTGTCCTAGTTTCCAAGACTCAGCAGAACCTCTGGGTAGAGCTGGGGCAAAGCTACACAGCATGAAAGACAATTTCATACCATTTAGTTAGAAGCTGTGTTCAACCAATAGGCTTCAAAAATCAATTTTGCTTTTTATTTTTTATATATATATCTACTATAATAGCAGGCTTGTCGCACCAGTTACTCAAGTTGGTCAGTGCGCATGTGTCAAGCAGCCTGCAGCTCACACGCACACAGCACACGCGAACGCATACACACATCGCAAGCATGCACATACACACCACATACACACACCGCACGAACATACACGGAAACACACACAACGCGCGCGCATACACACACATACACTAGCACGCGCACACACCACATGTCAAGACAGAGGCAGCGACACATTCACAGAAGCGCAGCACACACCCGCGCGCGAGTACACACACACACACACACACACACACACACACACACACACACACACACACACACAATAAGTCAAGACAAAGGCAGCGACACACTCGCCCAGGTAAGACGTTATGTTTCGAAACATAAAGGCTTCGCCATCGACATACGCACAGATAAGAACACACACGCACCGCAGCGACACACTCGCCCAGGCGCGACGTTAACAAAATGATCGAGTTGGAGTGTTGCTGCCCCAAAGTGTGTACGCAGATGGCCAGCTCTACACTGCCTTTAGCAGAGGCAAGCGTGCCAGAGGTGTACGGGTGTTTGTTGCAGACCACAAGGACGGCCTGACAGACAACATTTTGTATTCAGAACAGCTCTAATTGCGCTGTGGCTGACAAGAAAGGGACCCATATTACCCTGTCTGCAACACAATGTTACCCAGTTCACTTCACTGTGTGGATGGGTCTATTTATTTATTTTGTGCTTTTATCTCCCACTATTATAGAGGAGATGCTATAGATTGCATTGTACACATGTGCCATGACAATCAATGGATTCTGAATCAAACTCATTACCCACAAGAGGTTGAGCACGCGCAGCGCACGCGTGGACACTCTAGTGTATATGTACACACACACACACACACACACACACACACACACACACACACACACACACACACACACACACACACACACACACACACACACACACACACACACACACACACACACACACACACACACACATCTCTGTGTGACTCTGACTATATCATCATTATTTTTATTTCTGAAGAGGTAGGCTACAAGCTGAATCTGAACTGAACCAGAGAAGTGAAATACATTAAATAAATGGCACTCTTTGTGGAATTTGAAGCAGCGACGAAATATTCAAGAAAGAGGCAAGGAAAAATATGAGGCATAGGAAGTTATATCGGGAACTGTCAGTGTTCTACCTTACAAACACCATTGATGCACATGTCTCGACTAGTGTTGGTTTCGAAACACCGCGTCCCATCAGCTACAGCATCCAGCATTTTCTCTGAGAAATGCTCATTCAGTGGACGGCAGTGCAGTTCGCATGCATAGTCTGACAAACACAAAACAAAAAAAGTTTGGATACATGATGGCAGTTGCTGAATCAAAAATGTCCCAAAAAATGCAGTTCCTGAGTTTGTAAAATATATTAAATTCATATTCTGATGCAAAAGTAACATTTTTAACCAGTTAAAACATTTAACATTATATAACAGGCTAACCCTGCGTGTGTGAGCGAGCGCTGACCTCTGTTGTTTACCGCCACCCACTTGTGGAAGTGGCCCTTGTATGCCATGGTGTTAAAGTGCCCACACTGGAGGTCCCTGAAGCTGGGTAGTTCGCTGAAGCACGGCGTCCTGTTACAGGTCCTGTACCTCCTCCGCTCACCAAGACAGTACCTACCTCCAAACTTTGGCCTGAATAAAGAAAACAAACAAAAAAGATTTGCGGCATAAAGTGTGGATGTATGTACATAATGAATGCATGGAAGTATGCTTTCTCTGCTGCAACTCGATAGTTGTGACTCACAATAGTATTGGATATTGAATGAATTAAAAAACTAATTAAAAATCCACCAATTCCACTGATGGTTTAGAAAAGGCCTTCGGGTATGGTGATGCATGATGGGAAAAGGTTAATGCATGCTTTGCTTGCCAACACCGAGCACAGCATGGCGACAAGCTGGCCTTTCCTAGCGGAGCTAACCAATAGGGCAGATTGTGGTGCAAGGTGTTAATAATAATTGATCCGTTTTTTATAGCGCTTTTCTAGATACTCAAAGATGCTTTACAAATAAGAAAGGAATACATACGTACACTCAAACAAAAGGGAAAAAATAAACAACACCATGACAATAGGCAACACATTAAGAGAGCAGGAGAGAGTGGAAGATGGCGGAGGATGATTTGTCAAATGTTGTAGGTGGCCCTGAAGAGATAGGTTTTAGTTTAGAGTGTCAGAGTTTGGGATGGCCAGAGGGAGGGAGTTCCAGAGGGTAGGGGCGGCGATGGCGAAGGCTCTGCCCCCCAGGGTGCGATACTTGGTCTTGGTGATGGAGGTGAGAAGGTTGGCATTAGCGGAGCGTAGGCGGCGAGTGGGGGAGTGGCGATGGAGGAGATCTGTTATGTACGAGGGTGCAAAGTTGTTTAGCGCTTTGTAGGTGGTGAGGATAATCTTGAAATTGACGTTGTTTTATTGGAAGCCAATGAAGTTGACGGAGGATGGGAGTAATGTGTTCCCTGGAGGGGGAGTTAGTAAGCAGCAGAGTTTTGTACATATTGCAATTTTTGAAGAATAGTGGAGGGGAGGCCATACAGAATGCTATCGCAATAGTCGAGTCTGCAAGTGATGAAGGCGTGGATTAGTGTTTCGGCAGCTGAGGATGAAAGGGTGGGTTGAAGGCGTGCTATGCTGCGGAGGTGGAAGAAGGATGTTTTCCTGACGCTGTTTATGTGTGACTTGAAGGAGAGCGTGGGGTCCATGATGATGCCGAGGTTTCTGACCAGGAGGGAGGGAGTGACAGAGTGACCATCGATGCAAAGTGAGAAGTTCTGGGAGGTGGGGATGATGGTTTTTGGGCCGAAGATGATAATTTCAGTTTTATTGCCGTTGAGTTTGAGGAAGATGTGGTCCATCCAGGTTTTGATGTCAGTGAGACAGTTGGTGGGAGTGGATAGGATGGCAGGAGTAATGGCTGTGGTGGTGATGTGTAGTTGGGTATCGTCGGCGTAACAGTGAAATTGAAGACCATGGCGGTGGATGATGGGACCTAGTGGGAGCATGTAGAGGAGGAAGAGGATGGATCCAAGCACTGAGCCTTGGGGGACTCCGTGTGAGACAGGGATGGTGTGGGATTTGTGGTTGTTGGTGAAGATGTATTGGAATCTTTCCGACAGGTAGGAGGTGAACCAGGAGAGGGCGGAGTCAGTTATGTCAGTTAGATTGCAGACGGCTAAATAGGATGGAATGATTGACGTGTCGAAGGCAGCACTGAGGTCGAAGAGGAGGAGAGAGCCAGAGTCAGAGTCAGAGGAGGAGGTCATTGGCGACTTTAAGTAAAGGGATTCACAGGATTCATTTCCACACAAACACAACAAATACGGTTTCAAGTTCCCCCAGTTCCTCTTTCCTTTTATAAATCTTATAATAAATGTATTTGAGAAACAAAGAGATGACCTATACCACAATTTACTCCCTCGATGCCCCTACAGAGAGCTCCTAATAAAAAGTGCAGCATCTGCATACCAAACCACATCAAACACAGGTATAAAAGCATCCGACTTTCAAATCCAAAGGCCTCGGACTTGATTGATGCGTGGTCAGCTTGTCTGCTCTTGTATTAATCGTAACGTAGGTAGACATGTCAAATCGGGAAGTGAAAATCCAAGGCAGTGTTGCACATTAGTGACACCATAACTTCTCTTCCGTTGTTGGGATTGCATTGTTAGTTGCAATTCATTTCACCTTTAAGGCCTGATAATTCATATTATTAAAATACAGAAAATGCAACACACCATTGGCATATATAGGCCTATTGTATAGCCTAGGAACAGCTCCCGACAAAAATGTCAACACAGTGCCTGGTGTCAATGAAGTCTCCAATGCAGCATATATGCCAAAGGACTCCCAGCGAGAACTTAAGTCACACATAAACTAGATTGAGATAGATTGATGGAGGAGTGTGGAAACGTACACTGGGTTATCACAGTCCCGGTGGGCACTCAGCACCCCTACGCCACAGGTCCGGGAACAAGCCGTCCACCCGCTCCACGACGACCAGCCTCCGTTCACACCCTCAGGTCTGTGGCCGGCTGGTATACATTCTCCCCTGAAGCACCACTGTGGGGGGAGGAAGGGACCATCATATGGGGTATATTGCACAATGCAATAATAATTACCCCAAAAACTTGAAATGGTTTGATAAATCATTGTGCAGAAGTCATACAGAAGTTGTTTAAGACATATGCTAGATAGGTAAAATTCATTAATTATATATCACACACACACACACACACACACACACACACACACACACACACACACACACACACACACACACACACACACACACACACACACACACACACACACACACACACACACACACACACACACACACACACTTTTCTCTGACTATCTCATTAATACCAAACTAAAAGTAATTTAAAATGTTATCGTTAAAAAGGTAAATATCTGTGTTGTTTAGAAATGTTTGAATTTAACCCATCCTTAACTGAAATTATTGCTTCACAATTTGTAGACTTGATTTAACAACTTCAACAGAATCTATCCATGAAGATTACGGTACATTAAACATCAACAAATAGCTCTTTGTGGACCTTGAACCATCTTGAACCAGGACATCATTGTTTTTATCCACAGTATTCCATTTCTGGTCGTCACTCTGGGATTGTCTGTTTTTCTTGATCTATATGCGTTCGTAAACAAGCACCATTGAGTCAATGAGCTGGACTAACCTTGCCCTCGCCGCAGTTGGTTCCATCCACAGCACCATCCATTTTAGAATGACATGGTACTCCCTACAGTACACCACAATGTACTGCACACATTCTGAAAGAGAATAAACAAAAGATCCCGTCATACACAAAATAAAAATGTTCTTTATTGAAAACAATTAAAATATTAAAAAAATGATTGAAAGCAGTTATGTGGCTAGAGCAGCGAAAAACATAGCTGATCTGGGCTTGAATTATTCAGTATTTTTAAGCTGCTTTATTCAGGGAGACTGCTACAACAAGTGGGGCATCCCTTGAGTGCCGCTTGTATCTTAGGGTTTACTTTGATCTTCGAAACGAAATATCGTTGGTCCAACTGCTGCCCATTAGGAACAGAACGTGGCAGGATGCAGAGGTCTCAGGTTTACTTATTAAATTCTTGCCCAAATATTCGAAAAACTGCTGCTTCACATTTGACTTGTAAGGGCAGTCAAACAATATTTGCACTGAACAGAAACACTTTAACCTGAGTTAGTTTTTATTATTATTATTATTATTATTATTATTAATATTATTATTATGGTATGCCCATCATACGCCCACTTCTCACCTCATCAGTAGCACACCTTTGAATTCTGGCTCAAACCAGGGATTTCAGACATGTGACTCATCGATAACTCCCTTCGTTAGACCCTTTTTACAGAGTCAAATATTCCTCAAGACAGGTTCACAATGCATGGAACCTGGCACAGATCTGCTCCAAGTGGTGATGAGGAGCGGTCTACGGAAGATTCACTGGAAGCCTTGTGCAGATACAATTTGATTATTTCCCACCGCTAGCGCTGGTCCCGAGACTTCGATAAGAACCAAAAGGTCAACTTGCAGAGCCATCAAGAGACAATAACTTGTTGTTTGGGACAATTGTCTCTGGCTATTGTTAGTGTTTCCCTGACATTTCTAGAAAATATATGGACTAGCATCTTGTTTTAGTAAGTGAACTTTTTTCCTAAATAATGATTCTTATCCTTGGCTGTATAACATTGACTTCCAAAAAATGTTGAACACTGGATAATAATAAAACATGTTATTGCTTAGGACCACAGGAACATAACAATCTAAATGGAATTGTAAATCCTGTGAATTCTGTCCTTGTTGGTATAATTAGACACATCTGTAACATGACTATTGGAGTAATCATTTCAAAGATAAACCTAGCAATGCATTGGGAAGGTCACCTTTTCTGGACCGTGTTGATTGTAGCATTATGTTGTAAGTTAAAGCATTGCTGCCAGTACAACACACACAGAGACACAGAGAGAAGGGATGGAAAGAGAGAGAGAGAAGCGAGAGAGAGAAAGAGAGACATAGCCAGCGATACATAGAGATGACAGAGGGAGAATAGATGGACACAAAGGTGAGAAAAACGTTAATATAAGAGAGGGAAGCGATGGATACAGAGGTAGGAGAAAAAACGAGACAAGTTGGGTAGAAAAGAGAACACTCACCTAATTATTCGTAGGAAAATAGAGTTGAAAGAAGAGATCAATAAAAATATGCCCCTCTCTGATATTCCTTTGCCCACAAATTAGTTCAAAGCACAATTGCTGAGCTTTCCCTCTTTCCCAGCATGATCTACCGGCTGGATATTTGTGGAATATTAAGCTGCAGATAAAGCACCATGATCATAACAAAAGGTGGTCCTGTAATTAGAAATCTAAAGAAATATGTTTTTTTTTGTAAAACAACATGCCACCGACGCCTCTAACTGTGAGCGGTTGTACATTAGAGCTGGTGTCAGAGTAATACATGTTTATTCCCACGCATAGGCCCCCTTCGGTGTTGTATCAGTGGCAGGGGCCAAAATGAACACCTGCACCGACCAATAATGGATAGATTTGGCCATTTGGCAACTAAAAGATTCAGGGTGACATGTTATATCATAAACATTTCCTGACCAGTAGATTCTTTCACTCTGGCAGCTGCAAAGACAACATACTAATAAGGAGGTCCAAACGGGTGGACCATGCTGGTACAGGACCACCGACACGTTGCCTTTTTTCACCTGCCATAACAAATTAAGTCCCATCTGCACACAGATATCTGATGAACTGAGAGAAGCTCACCTTCTCTCAGCGCCAGCCAGGATCTTGAGTAAGGTGAAGACCCGCCTCACAATGATTATGAATGGACAAGAGCTCATCTTTCATTTACTTGCAACCTCACAACTGGGCCCCCTCTTTGTCCTTGTTTTAAGTTTCACACAAATGGAAGGTAGCATGCACGCTATTGTGTGTGTCAGGAGGTTGAGGTTTTGGTATATGAAGGAGGCATATCCTACTACAGCGATATTTCATTTATGGCTGTTTAAATGGAGAGATGTGTCGAGAAACTCATCTGCTGCCATTTGATCATATTTCATCATGACCCTCTGGCTCTAGGATCTGTGCATTTCCTGGATGCTTTGAATGGACTTGTGTGATCCAGTTTCCCCCAATATCCTGCCAATATGAACTCCAGTATTCATCAGCAGTGTGATAAAATTCCTGATCTTTGTTCCCCTGATCTTATCTATGTACTGTTTGTGGTATCCGCATCCTCCATCCATATGTATCCCCAATCGCGTTCAGGTTTGTCTGTCCATAGATACAGTATATGCGGACACCTACCTGTTCCTTCAATCTTTTCAGTCTCAATGTTCCCTGTGGTTAGCTTCCTACAATGGTGGAGGAAAAACCTCCTCTAAAATGACATATTTAAAATAGGGTAGCCAATGTGTGCCAATTCCAAACTGAAATGCATTTGTCAAATGTTGATGGTGGCTTTCTCCAATTGCTCAATATCAGAGGAGTAAACATGAGCATAGCCAAGGGCCAACTACTGAACTTTGGCTCCAGACTCAAGAGTCCAGATGGCTAGCTGGAGACTGCATGGATTAATATACGTTCCCATGATTGGGGTTACCCTGTTCCTAACAGTCGTACAGACAGCCATTACCAGCTCTTTAATCACCCGAAACGTATACAGCTGGTGAATATGAAGGCTTAACTTAATAGGGAGATTTGCTTGGCTTCAAATGAGTCATAAAATGCACTTTTTTGTAGCAATTTTATAACTATATTAATAGAAACCTTCCTTTTATCGATAGCTTTTTTGCTATAGTAGTGCATTCGATTTATTTGGTTATAACAAATTTCAGCACAAAGAACCTTGAGGTGGCAAGAGAAGGAAGCCCAGTTGATAACACTGAAAGTTTTTACACTGCCAAATATGTCCGTCTTATGCCCGCCTTTTTCCTGGCATGGTCCGCGCGTCTAGACCGAGGTAATGTACTGGCTTGATTTCACACCCCAATTTACCCTCTTGGACCCTACACATATTTGGGGATATGCGATTAGACGGATTTGCGGTTCCAGAGGCGGGACTTGGGTAGAGGTGCTGATGAGGAAAAATGTTCGACCCATGTCGAATACATGTCGAAATGTTGTTTTTTTAAAGCAGGATACAGCTGAGAGAGAGCAGGTTATCTGGTGGTCAAGACAACAGACAATATCAACATGAGTACTTCAAACTGGAAAGACAGTGAAATCCGCGAGCTGCTGACCATCATGGGAGAGAAGGTGATCCAGTCGTATTAAACAAAGACGTTGAAAGATGGTGCGATCTACGGGAAAGCATCAGAGGATCTTTCCTTACGAGGCTTTCGTCTGGATAAAAAGCATGCGGTAAGCAAAATAAAGAATATGTTGGTGTTTTTGAATTGTAAATAGTAGCCTTCACTGAGATGTCGTCTATTCATTCTTGCATGCGAGTGGCTTGAATATTATTCTAAAGAGGTCTTCTCTCCCTGCGTAGCCCTGCCTACTCCCAGTGATGGTAGTAATGCGTTACTTATGGTGTGTTCCAGATGCCTCGTACACCACCCGCACGAGTTGCAAGTGGGGAAATCTCCCAGCTTTCTTGCAGCTTTTCAGGGAGGAACTCAGAATTCTGAGAGTTCAGTGAGGCTGACCGTAACAAAACAAAAATGGCTGTGTCCGTAAAGACATTTATTGTCTTTGTAGGACCACAATGGTAATTTTAATGACGATTTTAAATGCTCTTACACACTTGATTACATTGGTACTTTATTCCGGTCACCAATGTATGCATTGCACGGTCTTGCTGTGCGTGCAATAAAATGTAAAGTTGTGTTTTCAAGCTGGTTTGCTAAAGAGGCTAATGTAGCTTACAATAACAATGACACGACACAATCACAAAGACAAAAGGGAATGCTACAAGCCAGGAAATTACGTCAGAAGAGCAATTCGTGCGGGTGGTGTATACGAGGTATCTGAAACACACCATTAGTAACGCGTTACTCTAATCTGACCACTTTTTTTCAGTAACGAGTAATGCTAACACGATACTATTTCCAAACCAAGATTCTTAACCCTTCCACTGTAAGACTGAAGTTACCCATGTCCATGCAACGGATACACCCATCTTTTCATGCAAAACGTAAAAAAAAAAAGTGGTCTTACGTCTACATCGTCGCAAAGCAGAGATTGAGGTCCATACTGCAGGCGACACTGGTGCGCAGCGCTGTACAGCAACCCCGGGAGCATTGGAGTCTGAGACAACTCGTTCCTGAGTGGTGGGTCTTCCAGGCACCAGCCCCAGCCGCGACTGTGAGAGACACACCGTTAAGAATACAGTCTCTCCAATTAACACACAAAGAAAAACACAAATATTGATCTGAGGTTGTTTTCGCTTGACAAGCATTACTTGAAGTAGAGAGTCAAATGAAACTGCATAGTTTTGGCGTTTAAATGGTGATTATCATCAATAAGACTTAAACATTATGCTGGACATCCCTGTTAAGGCAAGTGTCACTGTTTCGATCCTGTGCAGGCTATGTGTGGTGTTTTATTTACCCCTGTTACTGCTTCCTTCTGCCTGTCCTATATGTTTAGTTTGGAGTTCCCACTGTTTTTATGGGTCCATGACTCCATGCTAAGTTAACAAATGACTCGCTTTTGAAGTGCCTGCACCGAATCTAACTGGTGCCCCATTTTCTGTTGTTTTGTTGAACTATTTAAAAGATAATTTTATTTTGAGATAAGTCCTGGTAAGTTGAATAAGCTTTGCTGTGCAGAGAAGTGCCCTCAGAGACATGTGAGGTGAGAATATGCATATATTCACGCAGCCTAGACACCCCAAAGTTTACGAATTGATGGGTCAGTTTGATTATGATTACATTAGATGCCTAGGCTGGGTGAACCCTGCCCGAACTTCCGGGAAATTTGAATTCGCTCGGCAGTTTGGGCTGGATAACCTCAGGTCTACTTTCGCTGCTCGATTGCCAGAATCTTTGGCTCCAGTCAGAAACGGCCATTCTCTCCTGGCACGCTATTGGCCGGTGACGTGCGATGACGAAACATAAGCGACGCGAAGCAGCAGTTGTGTACACACTCAACATGGCAGCCACCGAGGAGAATTCGCTTGATGCCATTCCGCTTCTGCACAGCCATAGACAATAAAAGTGCAAACCGAAGCAGCAATGATGCACGGGTTTCCTGGTTTCCTGTTTTCCTGTCTAGAGATTTCGCGTCGCTCTGCAAAGTACGTCACCGGGAAAGTTGCTCTGATTGGTTGTAGGACTAACTAATTGCGTGCAGAGTCATTTGAACGATGCCCATTGATCCCGCCTCTTGAGCAGTAGAAACAAAGCGCAGCTTCCCCAGACTAATGTTCAATCTGAAATGATTGAGCTTAGTATGGTGAAAACCAGACTATTAGATGCCCTTACACTTCAGTTGAACAGGCCATTTTTGGCATTTTTTTCTTTGCTGTTGTATTATAAATAAATGAAACCACAAACAGGATTCTGAATTGTAATGATGGGCTTTCGTAGAACCTAGAATGTATGGTCAATTATAGAAGTTGACCAGGTTTGGACTTTAAACTTGTTAACCTGGGCACATTCTCAGGATAATGTGTAGGTCTATGTATGTAGAGCTATGCACGGTTTTTGAAAATATCTACCGGTTTCAGACTTTCTCGCTGAATATTTATTTGCAGACACCTACGCATTGTTCTATTCATGTGCCCCCCGTTCCGGGTATTATGTCGTTCCCGGCTCACTCTTACCAAAATGATGCTTATTATTTCTTCCCTGTTCCAATAAATCCGTGGTTCAATTTTGAACCTAATGTGTTTTATTTTAATATTTTACCAAAATCATTCAGAATCTACAGCTTACCTGGGACACATCTCTTCTTATCGTCCCTCATCCCTCTGACAGAGGATTTAATAAGAGGTCTTCATAGAACCCTCCAGATAAATGTATGGCAAGGTAAGCCCTTCAATTCTAAATACCAGGCAAATAATTAGTCTGACCCTTTTTGTAAACTTCAGATTAAACCACTGACATGGTTGATACATTTTCTAAGGGCCGCCAAGTGATTTCTATCATTAGTGTGTAGGCAATTACAATCATCAGCGATAATTACTGAACACAGCTATGATATTATTGGCGTCTCCTTTTTGAAACTTAAATTATTGTTTTGGCTAAATGTATTTGCCCCAATGATGCAAAATCAATGTATGCAGAACTCCTTAAATTAATCAAAATCATTGATGAATTAAAACTATAACCTAAGGTTGATTAAGTTGCATGAGCTCGAGTTGTCATACTGAACGACATTTGAGAGCTTTTGGAAATAAGGATGGGATTGAAGAGGGAATTATATCTTCTGTCGCATCAACGGGTCTTTTAGTGTCTTTTGAATCAACATATAAAAAGGTCTTCATTTTCCATAAAAAGGTCCTCATAAGCCCTCGCCAACTTGCTTGACAGAGAACATCATTCCAGATTAGAAACATATTTTTACCAGTTAGTCAGACATTCATATATTCCTATACTGCATGGAACAAAACTGTCAAACATCAAATTTTACCTTTTTACTTTAGATTAAATTCATTAGATACTTTTTTTTTTTAAATACGACTTGATAGGATGAATGAATAGGATTTTCAGAGATTTCATGATTACAATTTTTTATTTGTTTTTTTTTGATATTTTGAGTGATCTGACTGGCTGGGATTTTCAAGCGATCTGATTTCCCAGGGTTTTTGAGCGATCTGATTAGCTGGGTCAAGCGATGTGATTGGCTGGGGGTTTCAGGTGATGTGATTGGCTTGGTTTTCAAGCGCCGTGATTGGCAGGGGTTTTCAGGGGATCAGTCCGATCAGACAGATCGGCTGGGTTTTTTTAAGAGATCGGACAGGCTGGTTGGTTTTCAAGCAATCGGATGGGCTCAGGTTTTCGAGCAATCAGACTGGCTGGTGTTTGAGTGGAGGCAGTGAGGAGACAGTGGAGAAGACAGTGGAGGAGGCAGTGGAGGAGGCAGTGGAGGAGGCAGTGAGGAGGCAGTGGAGGAGGCAGTGGAGGAGGCAGTGGAGGAGGCAGTGGAGAAGACAGTGGAGGAGGCAGTGAAGGGGGCAGTGGAGGGGGCAGTGGAGGAGGCAGTGGAGGAGGCAGTGGAGGAGGCAGTGGAGGAGGCAGTGGAGGAGGCAGTGGAGGAGGCAGTGGAGGAGGCAGTGGAGAAGACAGTGGAGGAGGCAGTGGAGGAGGCAGTGGAGGAGACAGTGGAGGAGACAGTGGAGAAGACAGTGGAGGAGGCAGTGGTAGAGACAGTGGAGGAAACACAAACAGTAGAGGGAACAGTGGAGGAAACAGTGGGGAAGACAGTGGAGGAGGCATCGGAGAAGACAGTGAATGAGTACATAAAAAGGAGGCGGTGAAGGAAACAGTAGGAAAAGGGAAAAAGCTTTTAGTGGACCAGCCGCTTATAGGTGTCCTTTTAAAAGTGCGTGGTCAACCAAGTCGCTATTCACCCACCCACCCACACACACACCCCTACTGTTCTTTATGACTATATTCATGTCCAATTTCATAACCATTTGTATTTATCCATTTTGTATAGTAATGTACAAATTATAAGCGATATGTGATTAATGGAAACTGTTTTTTAAGTTTCCATAATGATTGCGTTGGGTGAAGGGTCAACGCGCTTTGCCCATTTTTTTTTTTTATCGCTCCGCAACCACCACACATAATCTCACTCACTAATTTGGAAGTAAAACAAAATAAAACGGCCTTATCTGTGGCAGGTATGCATTTTTCAACAGGGAGGTATTTCTTGGCTGCCCTTAAATTAGCCTGATTGAGTCTGTATCTGTAAACCCTCTCTTTCGAGTGACATGGTCGAAAAATTACACCTGTGGAACATACTAAATCCACTGAAATACATTTAAATGTAGGTATCAAAACTAAAGTTAAAACCACAAACAAAAGGAAGAGCCATTTGCTAGTCATGTTCTTGGCTTTCCTTCAGTGGTGAAACATAAACAAGGAGAAGGCATGTTCTTCAGAGAGGCATGCAAAAAAAATTAAAATAAAGACAATAGAAACAGATTTGTAAGATAAATATTACACGCAAGCAACATACTTTTCCCTTCTGAAGATGGTACTTTGAAGGACTCAGTTTTGATGTTGTTATGGGATTTTATACAACATGTTTGATTCCAGCGCAGTCCCAAGACAGCACTGACTCAAGGAACCAGACTGCACTGGGACGACTGTGGTTAAAGTGTTCCAACACACACACTGCTTATGTCCACCACATAAGACTGGACCACTGAAGTCCCTGTAACTGTGTGGAACTTGTAAAAACATGCAGCTGACTTCTCTTTGGAGCAAACAGCCTGCTAAAAACTGGTTGGGTCACATCTAAAAAGAATGATTTGTTATGGGGCCTTGACACTGACCATTCAACAGCAGCAATTAAAATGTTACCCATCAGTGGCCCAGGACTGCATTCATGATTAGAGGATAATGAGTGTACTGGCCATTGTCGAGTGTAATGCTGTCATTCTTGACGACGCAGTTTGTGGAAACAGCAACAGTAGCTTAAGGAGCACTTGAAGCTTTTTAGACAAGCTATTTTATATGGAGGTTATTCAATAATTTTCATTATCAATAAAAGAGCACAGGGTTGCATGATTCAGGGTTTTCACCTCAATAACATTGATATTTGGGACAATGAGCACTGAAGAGGATGCTTTTAAAATGAAATAAGTGACAAGGGTGTCACTCTTTTGCAACATGAACGTGTGCTCTCCTTTCTCTCTGGCTCTCGACAGTGAAAGGTCATTGTGTTTATGTGCAGCCCGTCTATTTGATAAGGATCGGAACCAGCATGACCTTCTGCATTCCACATCATTTGCTGAACACCTACGACCCGCCCTCTCCTCCCGAAACAGACTGTGTGACGGTCCCAGCTGGGGGGTTGACCCCACAGCAGAAGGGTGGGGGGGGGGGGGGGGGGGGGGGGGAGAGACAATAGGAACCTTTGTGCTTTACTCCACTACCCTTTTCAATGAAACAGATGGCAAAGGAGGATTCTTAAGCATGTTGTCATACTTTTGTGGATGCACTGCACTAGGTGAAGGACATAGCCAAACACAATAAGGCTGGTGATGGACAGGGTCGACGAGTCGACATGACACAGAAGAGCTGCCGGCTAAACATACTGCCTACTGGGGGAAAGGGGATTATACTTGCCCTGCACTGCCTGGTGGAAAGAAAACCTGCCATGGAGACGTGGATTAAGATGGAAGATGAAAGGGGAAGCAGTCGAAACGAGAGCAGGAAGAAATAAGAGGAGAGGGCGTCTCCAACGACCTTCGTAAAAGGGCTTTCTTGGAAACAATTCATTGTTTTCAAGGTGACTCATATCGTTTCTAAGAGCCATTAAATGTTACTGTAATCTTCTATTCATACATTATATCAACAATATTATGACATTTACGATGATATTCTTTTTTCAATTGTGATTATTTTACTGCTCAGCAGAGCAGACATGGCCCTTTGATTCTTTCACAGTAGCATTGCAGTGAATTTGTAACACTATTTTTGTAAGTGAATGATATGGTGGAGATAAAAGACTAGAAAGACTACCGTTGTCTCAATTTCCAATAGATGTTTAGCAAGATGTATTTTTTGGGCATCATTTAGGTTTCCATTGCTTAATTTAACATATTATGCATCTATTATGCATCTACATTATAGTCATGTTGAATCCCAAAGCACACAGCTTGATCATCCATAAGGACTCCCCATGAGACCCCAACTACTACTTTCAGACCCCTACAGATCAGCTGGTAACCCCCTTTGGCTCCTACAGCCGTAGGTGTTCCTATGGCTTACTCCAGGAACCGGGTGATGTACTGGCGACTGCAGCGGGACCAGCTGGGCAGCAAGGTGCCGTACAGTAGCTGGGGAGACATGATGAATGGCTTCTTCCCGATGGGCTCGCAGTCGTTGCTGTTGCCATCATGTTGAATCCCAAAGCTGTGAAATAATGACGATACACAAACAAACACGGTGCAAACACAGGACATTAGCCACAAATTGATCAGGGTGGACAATAAGACCAACAAACACTGTTGCTTTTGAAATATATTTCACTATATATACACATATATATACAGTGGGGAAAAAAAGTATTTAGTCAGCTACCAATTGTGCAAGTTCTCCCACTTAAAAAGATGAGAGAGGCCTGTCATTTTCATCATAGGTAAACCTCAGCTATGAGAGACAAAATGAAAAAAAAAAATCCAGAAAATCACATTTTCTGATTTTTGTAAGAATTTATTTGCAAATTATGTTGGAAAATTAGTATTTGGTCAATAACAAAAGGTCATCTTAATACTTTTTTACATGCCCTTTGTTGGCAATGACGGAGGTCAAACGTTTTCTGTAAGTCTTTACAAGGTTTTCACACACTGCTGCTGGTATTTTGGCCCATTCCTCCATGCAGATCTCCTCTAGAGCAGTGATGTTTTTGGGCCTTCGCTGGGCAACACAGACCTTCAACTAGCCTCCAAAGATTTTCTATGGGGTTGAGATCTGGAGACTGGCTAGGCCACTCCAGGACCTTGAAATGCTTCTTACGAAGCCACTCCTTCGTTGCCCGGGCGGTGTGTTTGGGGTCATTGTCATGCTGAAAGACCCAGCCACGTTTCATCTTCAGTGCCCTTGCTGATGGAAGGAGGTTTTCACTCAAAATCTCACGATACATGGCCCCATTCATTCTTTCCGTCACACGGATCAGACGTCCTGGTCCCTTGGCAGAAAAACAGCCCCAAAGCATGATGTTTCCACCCCCATGCTTCACTGTAGGTATGGTGTTCTTTGGATGCAACTCAAAAGGTTCTATTTTGGTTTCATCCGACCATATGACATTCTCCCAATCCTGTTCTGGATCATCCAAATGCTCTCTAGCAAACTTCAAACGGGCCAGGACATGCACTGGCTTTAGCAGGGGGACACGTCTGGCACTGCAGGATTTGAGTCCCTGGCGGCGTAGTGTGTTAGTGATGGTAGCCTTTGTTACTTTGGTCCCCCCGTGTGGTTCTGGGATTTTTGTTCACCGTTCTTGTGATCATTTTGACCCCACAGGGTGAGATCTTGCGTGGAGCCCCAGATCGAGGGAGATTATCAGTGGTCTTGTATGTCTTCCATTTCCTAATAATTGCTCCCACAGTTGATTTCTTCACACCAAGCTGCTTACCTATTGCAGATTCAGACTTCCCAGCCTGGTGCAGGTCTACAATTGTGTTTCTGGTATCCTTTGACAGCTCTTTGGTCTTGGCCATAGTGGAGTTTGGAGTGTGACTGTTTGAGGTTGTGGACAGGTGTCTTTTATACTGATAAGGAGTTCAAACAGGTGCCATTAATACAGGTAACGAGTGGAGGACAGAGGAGCCTCTTAAAGAAGAAGTTACAGGTCTGTGACAGCCAGAAATCTTGCTGGTTTGTAGGTGGTTGCTGGTTTGTAGGTGGCTTGCTGGTTGCTTGCTGGTTCTCTTGCTGGTTTGTAGGTGGCTATGCGTAGGCTGAATCGCAATCGTGTCAAGACAAATCAGATTGGCCAATACACACTGAAGATAAATTAAACCCCCCCCCACACACACACACACACACTAGAGTCAGCTGTGCAGCTAGGGGTCCCTTTGTGGTCAGAGATTGTGTCAGCTGTGACTATTTTCCTGCCATCCCTCTTGGCTGCCTTGATCAGCCTTCTGAGCTTATAGCAGGCGTATCTCCAGTTTTGAATGCTGTTTTGATGTCAAAGGTAATCAGTTGTTTCCGGTTTGGATACACAAAGACTGTTTTCGTGGGCACCACACCCTCCATCACCTTTCCTATAAGACCTAAGGATCCTTCCTTGACCTCGTTAACGTCGCCACTGCTCTCCGCAATCTCATTAATTGAGGCAAAACAGTCCTGGAGGATAACGTATGATTCGACAGACCAGCATCGGCTTGTGCGCATGATTGGTGGTGACGTTTTCAGCTGGTACTTGTAGGCGGGCACCTGGTGAATATAAGATTGATGTGTGTCGCAGGGGTTTGTAAGCGTCGTGGAGCTGCATGTAGAAGTGATCCAAGCATTATTCCGCCAACTTTCCTAAGCTCGGTTGAAGTCTCCAACCACTATAGAGCGGCTTCCCGGGTGTCTGTTCTGTGTTGCTGATAATTCTTAAGTTCATTAGTTATCCTTTACTAGAAGTTATGTGTATGGTGGTCATGTTGAGGTCACCCTCCAGTCTTTTTAGAGTGTGTGTGTGTGTGTGTGTGTGTGTGTGTGTGTGTGTGTGATGTTCTTAGTTTTAGTTGTCGTGTAGCTAGAAGTGTGTGTGTGGTGTCATGTTGAGGTCACCCTCCAGTCTTTTTAGAGTGTGCGTGTGCGTGTGTGTGGCAGTGTTGGGGGGGGTTTGTCTCCACGGATCGTGGAGACATTAAGATGTAAAACCAGCCACTCAATAGAGGCCACGTCGACACGGATCGAGGTCAAGTGGAATTAGTCCAAGACTAATTTGATTTGGAGGACTGCCAGTTCACATCCAAATAATTCCATCTTCATTGTTTAAAGAATCTATAAAACACACCCAATCCACACCCGATCAATACCATTCAATGTTTGAAATATGATCAGTGTAGGCTCTAATTGGTGAGATTATTTTTCCTGCACACACAATACATTTCACATTCGGTGTGGGAGAGTCAATTTATATTTTTTACTTTCTTTTTTGTCATTCCAGTGCATCACTGTTAAACAATACTCTAGTACTAATTACATCTGATGCTGCTCCTTATAGACCTAACCCTTATAGTAGAATCAGATATCGCCCAAAGTTTTCTGTTATCTGTCAGCATTTGGAGATTGCTGATTTGTCCCAGAGTCGAGAGCAGATAAGCTAAATCGGGAAGCCACTGCATTTATTTATTTATAATTCAAAGAGGCCTTGAAAATGCGTCTGTCGGGAAAAAGATTATCGACTACTTCAGTTTAGCGACACCAGCACTGTCTTCAGGTATTAGGCCAATTAGCAACGGCGTCAACCTCCATTGCTTTCATTTTCCCTTTGGTGGTTGAAAGTAGTTCTATAGTGCAAAATAAACCTTCTCCAGAGTTGTAGTCAATACCAGGTTAACAGTTACCTGGCTATGCCCCTGTAGCTGTACTGACATCAAATAGGACACACAGCGGTAAAACAACAGCCTGCCATCACCAGACTAATTGCACACTGCAATTACTCTGGAACCTCTCCGTTCATTTTCGATTTCCAAAGGGCGTCACCAATTGACACAGATAAAAATGCCCCATGGACGCAATTGGATAGACCTACAACGGACTATAGCAACAAAACGGGTGATGCAGCACTGAGCGAACGAAAATATTACATCTTCCTTCTCAACAAAAGTTTGAAGTGCAGTCGTTTCTTCTTATTTTAGTGAAAATATACAGTCCAGTTCGTTTAACATTGTCTCGATAGTGGAATGATAATAGCGTTCTATAACAGTAGCAGCCATTTTTGTTGTTTAAAATGCCTCCATGGCGTCTATTATCGTCAATTAAATTTTAACGGTTGTGATTTGTCGATCTATTTACATACCAGGCAGAAATCTTCGAATGGGATCCATCTGAAGTGCAAATGAAACATGAACTTGCGGGATTTATTTGGTTCGCAATCTAGTAACCATGACTTGGGGTACATTATAAATCACCATGTGTTGTACAATGCACCACTATGTTTATGATGTCAATATGTTTATGGCCGTATTTTATTTGTTACATTTTACCATCATACATTTATTTTCAGCTGTTCATTTTGGTGTACAATGGCAAAGAACAAATGGCAACAGCTAATAATCCTATAATATTCATTGAATTGATACAGCTATAACACCTAAAAAATGACAAATAGTAACAGATAATACTAACACAATATACACATGAAATCAAATGAGCTAGCAAGGTTCAGTAGGTGCCTTTTGTGTGGAAAATATGTGTGATTGCAATCTGGGCCAACGAAAATTATAAAATAATACTTCTGGATCAGTTTACCCTTGACCTCCCAACACACTGCATTCCTATGGGGAAATACATAGGTAAATGTATGGATAATTCAACCCTTGATTCAGAACGTCTGAAATCTGAATGTAAGCATACTGCACTTAACAGGGTATGACATTAGGGCAATGGTTCAGTGTCCATGACAAAGATACCAAACCGGTATCACTCAATCTCGTGCTCATGCGCACAAACGTTCATCTATTGAATCGTGTCCCAGGCCACAATTGTCCGACTTTTTTCGTGCTACACAGAATGGGAGCGTTTCTCGGACAATTTTCGTGTTGGACTAAACACGAGCGAGATCAGAAGGCGTGTACGCAGACATTACATCTCTCTCTCTCCCTCTCTCTCTCCCCCTCTCTCCCCCCCTCTCTCCCCCTCCCTCTCTCTCTCTCCATTTTTGCAGCAGACCCCAAAGCCGAAACAAATTTTTCGGGCTACACAGAACAAAATGAAAACCAATGCATTTTGAACGGGAGTGTTTCTCAATCAATTTTCATGCTGGACTTATAGTGCGCATATAGTACAGTGCACCCTCTATGTATGTGTCAAAACAACAAACGCATCTGTAGGTGTACACCTAGTGTGCATATACAGTATTTCTTGATATGTAGCCCCTACGATAACCTTTCCCTCAAAATAGCCTCACCCAATCGCACCCATGAACTTTGCCATAGGCTCGGCCAAATGATGACTTGCATGCATCTCGTATATCATTAAATAGAACCCCAGTTACCGCATATCATATGCGTGTTAAATTTTCTTTGCCTAAATTGATTTGAGGACTCAGCATTTCTGAAGTTGCGGAAGGAAACGCTATTCCATGAGTGAATTAGGCCATAAACTGAGCCATTTGAAGTTTGAAATTCATGTGGTCATGCATCTGTCTCATTGAAGACTGCAAACGTGTTGTCAAACTCGCCATCTCCCATCCCCTTAAAGGGGAAGGGAGATGGCACTCTGATTGGTTTATTGCACGTTACGCCCAAACCACACCTACGGGTAATTAGGCTACTTCAGACCAACCCTTTTTGGATTTGCGCCGGGCGCAAGAGTCATTTATCCGGTGGTAAAATCGCAACATCGCCATAGAACCGCCCACAAAGCTTCTTGCGTTTGGTGCTTCTCACTTGCATTTCAGACCGTTAAAATAGGGCCCAAAGTGTACATATTTATAATTTAAAATTCGTCCCAGCCTTTATACCGCAGATACTATAGGGTCTATAGCATATCGCCACGTTTTCTGACTACAGTTTAATGTAACAGTAAACTGACAACACCGCAACTGCAAAATAACCACACGGAGATAACCATGTCAACCGGTCAAACAAATTTTCTTTTTGTGATCATTCTGCACGCACATCCACCGTGTTGATAAACAAATAATCCCTCTATTGAACGAAGTTAAACCGACACCAGAATGAACCAGTTCACAGTAACGTTCATCAGGCAGTAATACAGTACGTTCAGTTCACGTTCGCCCAAAATATGAGCGAGTTCATGAACTATCGTTCAATGAACGCGTTCAGGCCCCACACTGCCAACCCGCATTGGGGCCCCTTCCTTACTTGTGACCCAGCTCGTGGGCGACGGTGAAGGCGAGAGGGAGCCCAGTGTCCTCGTTGATGCTGCAGCTGCGGTGGGGCTGACACATGCCTGCCACATGGGACAGGCCCAGCGTCTCACAGGGCTTGTTGATGGATGTGCAGATATCCTTCCTGTCAAGAGGAGGGGCAGGACAGGGCGGGGGTGTGACAGGAGCAACAACAATAACAAAAAATAAATCTTTTTGCTTTTTATTCGCTCCTAATCCTATCTCAGATGTTTTATCGTTGCACTACCACAAAGAATAGCTATTTGCGACGTAAACGCGTGGTGAGAAGAAATCTCTCTCCATGGCAACAGCAACTCTAAATGTTTCAAGACAGAGAGCTTATCCTCAAGGTTAACTTGAGTCAGTGGTTAATTTGAATTCACGGTCACGCGCAACTCCGGAATCACCGCTTTCCAAGCATCGGGGGGTTAGTTTAGTTTATTTAAAGTGTAGAATCACCATGGTGCAACATGGTCTCGGTACACTTTACAAAATTAATTACAATAATTAATCAAATAGCAAGTCACTTTACACAACAGTTTACAATAAATGATCAGAAAAAATACAGGCCAAATAGGCGAACATAGCCTACTGTGGAGGACAAGCAAAGAACGTACAGGGAGATAAATAGGAACACTCAAATTTTGCCAAAACATTGTGTAAGAAGGTGCTTCTTAAGAAGTGTTTTAAAAGTTACGGTGGAAGTGGATTGTTTGACATGTAGTGGGAGACTAATCCATAAGCAGGGTGCACGGTAGGAGAAGGCCCTATAACCAAATGATTTTTTATTGACTGTGGGAACAACCAGAAGATGAGAATTTACAGAGCGGAGAGGGCGGGTGGAATATAGGGTCTGAGTAGTTCAGACAGGTATGATGGAGCCAGGCCATTTAATGCCTTATATGTAAGGAGAAGGACCTTGAAATCAGCTCTGGCCTGGACCGGTAACCAGTGGAGAGATTTCAGGACAGGAGTTATATGGCTGTATCTATGGGTTTTGGTCAGTATTCTAGCGGCTGAGGGGTGATGGCAAAAAACAGTCATAGCCGCACAGTCATAGTTTGGCGACATGGCACCGTGTAATCCGCCCCGAGAAATGTGATCAGATCGCGGAAGACTAACACGTCACGTCTCTGGCAAATGCAGATGCATCAGTTATATTTTCAATTTAATTGACAGAACAATCCCTGCAAAGTATTTAGGTTAACTATATCAGAGACTAGGTTTAGTGTGTGTCTGACGGGACGGGGGCAGGGAGGGGCGTGCCATCGCGATGGTGGCCCTCCATCGTGATGTCAGTCAGCCATCACGACGGACGATTACATCGTCCATCGGCACAACCCTAGTAGGCAGTATTATTTATTTATTTATTTTCCATTACCTCTAACCCCCGTACTCAGTCCCCGGATCCACCCCCCCTCTGCATTCCAGTACCTCCCACTTTACAAATTAAGCACTGACTTTAGTCATTATGTTGTAGGGCGGCCGTCACAGGAAATGTATGATATCTTTACACGCATGGATTCTGGCTAATCTGGGAGTGCAGGGAGTATCTAAAAAAAAATAACCATTGCTTTTATGTTCACATATCAGGAGATGGGCCTCCATAGCAAGGAGATTGTTCCGTTTAACGGCTTTTATCTGTCGATTCGCCACAATCACAAACCAGGACTCTTTTCCTTTTAATTCTTCAGGTCTGAAAATGTGATCTGAATATCCCACCATTTTCCCACAATGCTGACGACCATATTGTTTTCCCATCTTAAATACTTTGGAAAAAGGTATTTGTAGTGGGAGTAAATTGGCCCAATAGAATACATTTGGATAAGCAGTTATAAAAGTCAAGTACACATTCCCTCAATAACCTCATGTATAATCTATCCTCTTGGAAATGATAGTAGATTGCACTAGCGTTGGCTGGTTAAAACATTGGTATGCAAGGACCTTTTACAGTATTAGTTTGACTAAGTTTTCGTTCATTAATTTGATTAGGAATGGCTTAAATTAATGATAGCTTCCATACAACTGCCAACAGCCTTCGAAACCCCAAAGGTGTATCGTGTACTTTGATTTTACTCACTCTGATCTTTTTGTTCCCATAATTGTATTGAACAGAATGTAAAATGCCGTCCTATCTATTTAAAAGATTGTCGGTTTGTTAAGACCCCAGGTACATTTTTGACATTATCTACTAACCGAGCCACTATCTTCTCACAGAATTTACGGTTCAGTGCACGGCTCAGTCTTTGAGCAAGAGCAGTGGCTATCAGGGCCCTATTGGAGAAAGCAACCTAGCCATGGCACTTTGTATGCACTTACCTTGGATGGACAAAACAAAGTCAAAATCTGTTGAGATATAAAAGGTTTTCAATTGATGGTCACTTCCCAATTTCTAAATGGGTCTTCAAAGTAAGATGAGGCGAGTTGAATAACAACAATGGCTGATTTACCTCTGGACATGGACAATGTTAAGAATTAACCTTGAGTCTCAACAAACCGGACAATTCCATGAAAATTCCATCATTGATTTTATTGGGGTTGGACTCCAGGAGTCCAACCCTTTTGTAAAGGTGAAAATACAGCATACTATATTTGAAGAATATTATTCAGCCTTCAAATCTGTATCAACTGAAAATACCAAAGCCAAAGTAGATCAAAAAAGGTTGGGATTATTAACAAACCCATGCAACTGATGTGAATGGTTTGTCACAAGACCTAGTGGAAAAACCATCCTCTATGGCAGGGCTGATGTTTGCTATAACAATGTTTCATGAATCACAACTAAATCTGTACATACACATTGTCCCCACATATTAATTAGGAAACCACAATCGGGCTACCACGTTACCATGACGGTACGACCATTTTGTATAATTTGAATGATTATTTATATTGTATAGATAATTTATATTACCTTGGTTTTCTATTCATCTTATTTGTGTATATGATTCAGGGTTACTATGTATAGATTCTTTACATCCACTTGCAGCTTTTTCTGCCCAACTCCTTGTTCCCTTACAGATACATTCTTGTTATTGTAGTTATGGTGGTGGTGGTGGTGGTGTTTCTTTTGTACCTTGTGAGAAGCACTGCGACGTCATGGTGGAGTGGGTGGTCATCTCCCTTCATGTTCAGTCCTTTCTGCCACTTGCAGAAGCTGCTCAGGCTGCTGTCAGCATGGTGGGTGATCTTAAGCTCCTCCTAGCAACAGATTACATGGAGGGGAAAGGATGCATCAACTGCATGAGGAGTTCAGAGACAGTGAAGGAGTCATTGGGCACGGGTCATTATTGTTGTTGGATAAACAACAACCACTTGAAGACCGAACAACAAAAATATATATACTTCAAGTGAACCGAAATTGCTGAATTTGTAAGGGCAAGTCGATGTTGCTGAAAACAAGAATACATTTAATAGTCCTTTATTTTCGGGGTTCTAATATGAATATACTTTGGCAGTGTAGCAGAGTGGATTTTTGGTATTGCGCTCTCTGTAAGTCTGGGCCATTCTTGAGTTGTATTAATTACCTTGTGGTGCGCGTGTGTTTACGCTGTGTGGGGCATGAGCGTGTGTGGAGGTCGATAAAACACAATAACTACATGCTGCTAAAATGCTGCCAGCAAAATATACTCTGATGCTCAGTTAGCCAACACTCCAGACTCAGAATAAATGCAAGACTACAGCCGTCACCGCTGACCCACAGTTGATCAGGAGAAGCTCCTTTGGAATCATAAGGAGGATGCGTTGTTCACATCATCTGTCTAGATCACTTTTTCTCTTTCCCAACTCACAACTTGCATTGACTCTATGCTCCCCCACACATCTATCTCCGAGCGCATACGTTTAATTTATTTCCCCTTTGTTGTTTTCTTGCTGTGAACTCTACATGGGTGACACATTGCCTGTGTGCATGTGCCTGTGCGTGTGTGCCTGTGGTTGCATGGTTGTGCACACGGTTGCATGTGCCTCTGCGTGTGCACACAAGGTTTTGAACTCAGGGTTAAAGAGGAATTACTACAGCAGACTGCAGAAACATCTCTTCCCACATTGAGCGATGCTTGGAGCCATGCTGCTGACGGGTGGGTGGGTGGGTGGTGCTGGAATGGGGAGGGTGGGTGGGCGGGTGGGTGGTGGACAAATGATACATTCCGGCAGACCTTGACCACATTATTTCTCGTTTTCAAATCCTTCTACTACCGGACACACATGCAGGGAAATCAATGAAGTCAAAATAATTACATAATTAAATGTATTTAATTTATTAACCCACTCCAGCGACAAAATACTTGTAAGGAGACGCAAGATCAATTACGAGAAAATCAAAGAAAAAGGATTGGATGATGGCTTTCGTGATCAGTTGTACAATACATCCCCCTAATATAAGTAAATGCTGTTTGGCAAACTATAAGAGACTGTTTCTATTGGGTGATTGTTTTTCCCATCACAGTTCTTCTAAAACCCCAACCCCCAGTGCAGTGATTAGACAATCGACTGGCTCACCACTGTTGCTGGATAGATGGGCTATTATTTGGTGATATTTGGTAACCCTTGTTTAGCAATTGAGGAATGGCTTTATCACATAAATAGGGTTAAATAAAGCAGGAAATATGCCAAATCAAATTGGGGGCTTTAATACACTAAATACCAAACTCATTGAAATCGTGCTATCAATAACCGTGTGTTTCTATCATTGAATCACTGATCATAAATCAGTGATTCACATTGATTTATGACTCGCTGTGGGAGATGGTGTGGGACTTCAGACCATAAGTGAATACCTGTGCCTCTGCCAACCAACTCAACTCATAAATTGTAGCCGTAGAGGCTTATTCAGATCCAATCAGGAGATAACCCTGAACTGCGGTGGTTGGGCACACATGGGAATGCGTAAAAAGACGCAGCTGGCATGCAGCGATGAATGAAGCGCATGAAACGCCACCTGAGGTCATACTGCGATGGCCAATCACGTAAGTTGGTAATCAGACTGGAAAATGCCAATGGGAAAAATAACCTTATTTACCTTGTAACGCTAGCATTGTAGCATTCCGTAAATGACCAAGCAAGTGTGGCGATAGAAGAGAAGGATTGCCGCCGTGTTGTCCTTTCCAAAACTGTATATCCTTAAACATGACATCACATAAATGGGCCATGAAGTGACACACCACAGTCTGTGGGAATCGCTGCAATGCCTGATTTGGTCTGAATGAGGCCTTAGATGACATGAATTATGCGTTTTCTTTCTTCACTGTGATCGAGTAAGGAACTAGCCATTGTATCTAGCATGGGATAAGATAAAAAGTGCTATGCCCAAAGGAAATGTTCTGTTTTCTGTGTAGGATCATATAGACGGATTGCCTCCTCTTTCTAATGCCCTATGCAATATTCTGCAACTGAATTTGGCCCAAAGTACATTAAATTGATCTCTCTCTCTCTGATGGTCCATCACAGGGAGTTGTCATTAGAGGGCCCTTATCGTACCAACAGTGGATGGTTATTAGTAGTACAAGTACAAGTCATACAAAATCGATCCTCTCTTGACAACACATGTTGGAACGTCCACCCCGTTGGACAATGAAGGACGTTGATTTCCAGCTAATCAACATCCCACACAGTGTTCAAATAGACACCCTTTAACTTATGCAGTAAGGAAAAAAAGATTTTTTTCTTTGTACCTCCTCCTCCTCCAGTAGGATGAGACGAACAACCACGATATGAATGGCGTTTCCGATGCTGGCATCGCGGAAAAGTCCGGAAACCTGAGACACAAGCTTGACACATTAATAATGAAACATGCGAGTTTTGCAAATAGAAAAGAAAATCCAACATAATCGTGATGCAAAAAAGTAGGCCTCAATAAAAAATTTAATTATATTCAGTCCGCATGCTTCGTTTCTCGGTTGGAGTGTTTAGCTCAAGGTTTCTAAAGGCTGCTTATCTGTGAGAGGACTGAAAATGTGAAATATAATTTAACCATGTCTTGCTGCATGGTCATGCATATCTTACCATCATGATGTTGTCAAGTAGTATTATTTATAATATACTTGGTAGTAGTAGTACACTTCCACAAATGAATACAAATATCCCAAATGAAATTAAAAACGTCACCAGAAGAGATGAAGTTTATATGACTGCTTCCCCGGGGTTTAAACATCCTTAGAGGTGGACCTTTGTAGCTTACTCACTGAAGATTATTAATAATTACTCGTGTTCAGACGTTTAACTTGTTCTCAATAAAATCCTACTTCCTCCATAGGCAAAATGACGATAACAGTGAAACAGGTTAATCAATGAAAAGGCAAGAATACGGTCCAAAAGTAACTTGGTTGCGTAAAAATGTGTGGAATATGTTTCTTTGCACAATGCGTTGAATGTTTTATGTGAAGTGGAAAATGGTTTGCAAACATTAATATCTCTCAAGGTCAAAAGGAAAGGGAGAAGGACTCAGGACGTTTCATTTCCTGCTTAGCCTCAGACTTGAATGTCAGACTTCCTGTTACTCCAACTTCACTTTAGATTCTATTGTGCTGAGAGGAGCCAATTTGTAGATGACATGGTAAATACAAACTATTTTTGAACATCTATAGTTAAATGTTTGGAAGAGTACAATGATCATGTTTTTAATTTGTTTATATGTTACAGATAAACAATGCCTAATTACATCCTCAGCATACTAATATCATAACAATGATTTAATAGAAAGTAAACAAAACTGTATTTGTGGACTCCCTCTAGAATATTAGAATGTGTCAGTGAGGGGGACCGAACTCATCTGAGACAAGCATGCCAGCATTTCCCATGTTTTACTCATTATGCCCTCTCTAGTAAATTGCTTTTCATTAGTGGATATAGGACAACAAAACATCAATTTGACATGGCCAACTGAAGGCAGTGTGCTTCAAACGCTGAATGGCATCACACTCTTTTGTTCCATCAGGAGGTCCAAATAACATACACTTGACTAGAAAATTAGCTTTGTGATTTCTTCATGGAATTTCATAAAAAATGCATGCACTATATAAAAAAAATAACTGATTATTCAAACAATCAATCTGTAACACGCTTGCAAACGCGTGCACACCCCTGCTATTGTTGATTCCCCTCAGACCCTGGGAAGGATGAAAGCAAGGGGAGATATAAAGGTTGAGCTGAAGGACGGAATTATACCATCCAACAGGTGTTTCACATAGCCTGGCTGAGGACTCAAGGCCTGTTACATTATCACTGAAAATAGCTTCCTCAAGTGCATTATGGAAGCATTCGGTTTAAGGTAAGCTTTAGAGGCTATTCGCTATTGTTAATGTTTTGCAATTTGTTAGAAATGCCATGGACATCTGTAAGCTATGTGTGAGGCAAATTAACTGGGGGAGTAACCGTTAAAAGATGGCTGCGCTGGCCTCTGTATGAGCCCATTTCGATTCACGACTGCTCCCGGCACATATCTGCCAAACAGAGAGGGAGAGGACGTTTTTTTGGATGCTTAATTTTAAAATCTTTCTCTCTTCTGCTGTTCTTTTCTCCGTCTCTTTACCACTCTCAAATCATACCTAGAACAGCCTTAATGAGGCAGTCCACTGATTACACATTGAGTATATACAGTATATGTTGGGGAAGTGGTTCTAATCGGTGTATCTCGTTTAGTTTAATAATAGGCTACATTGTTTGCAAGTGCAACAAACCACACTATTTGGCTCACTTTACTTCAGTTTTTTCAATAAATATAAAAAGAATATAATAATAAATAACACAGCGCCACTTTTTAAAACCCCTTCCCCCAGAATAACTGCATATGCATTTCTGGTGAAGTTGCCAACATGGCGAGTGCACCAGGGGATACTTTGCCAACTGCTGCACATCTCGACCTGTTGCCTCATTAGTTCAAGTTTAAGTACTCACAATATTCATGACGGCGAGCACATAGCTCTCCACTCCCTGGCTCCCGTGGTACTCCACCATCTTTTGGTCAGCCACTACCAGTGTCTCCACCCATTTCTCGGTGGTGACCGACCGCTGGCGAACTCTCCTTCCTCTGCGGACACTGCGCCGGCTCTCCCATCGCCGCCGCTGCCTTTCCGTTTCCTCAAGACCTCCGTGAGGATCTACGCATGGCCGCCAATAAACAAGAACTGTTTGAAGTAATTGTTACCCAGTTTGAAAACCCCTGTCTCATGAGGCATGGCGTTTTATACATAACAATATGAAGATTTTGGCCTGAGCATATTTCTATTATATGGACTTTTCTCGGCAGAAAATGCCCCAAAACAATCTAAAGTCGTTCCGTTCTGTTTTGAACTCTGCTCTGAACTCACAAAGGCTCTAGAAGCAGATGTACGAGCCAAGTGCTTTATTTGAGCACTCTTATGGTTATTCATTAGAGGGGCTATGCTTTAAGTTAACACAATGATATTTAATAGCAATTCCCTTTGCTGCAATGGAAAAACATTGCCATGATCCATTGATTGTATATGGTAATGTCGAAATAGAGATTACTGCATATGCTTTTCTAGTATGTAGTCTAGATAGACTCCTAACGTCCTTGTCCACACAGAACAGAGCAATTTGGGACGGGGGCCACTAGTTTACAAATGGGACTCCGGAGCACGAGCAAGAAAGAGAGAGAGAGAGAGCAAGAGAGAGAGCGTGAGCAGGATCGAGAGTGTGAGCAAGAGTGAGCGCGAAGGCGAGAGACAGTGAGCGTGCGTGAGAAAGAGATTGTATTGTGCTTGTCATCTGGCGGTGTGGTGAAGGATACACAGAGTGGGTGTGTTATACCTTGGACGCCGCAGGTGCTGTTGCTGTCAGCCTGCCGTGTTCCTGAGATGGGCCGCGCCGCGGGGCTCTGGTGGAGGGGGCTGTGGCGCTTGGAGACCAGATGAGCCTGCGGTTCCTCGGAAACACTGGAGGTCCGTTCCACTGGTTGGATGAAGAACTCCTCTTCAGAGACCGTGAACAGCCCTGTCTACGCACAACACAGGATTAGTCTAGTGTGTATTTGTGTGCAATTGTGTGTTTCCCAAGAGCAAATCGAAACAGCTGGTATTTCTTAATCTGAGTGCTTTTCATACCTGTGGCCACTAAAAGACAGCTCTTCGCAGTTGCCTTGCATGGGTTAGTGTTAGGGTAACTTCCCTCACCCTTAAACCCATAAGTGTTGGTATGTATGTATACATCTCTGGATATTTTGAATTCTCATAGAAATGAATGTCATTTGTGAATTTTGATAGGGCATTTAATCCATCTGTCTGTTTACTTACTTGTGGAGTGTGTGTGGATGATGAACGGTTTAAGCAGCCTCACCTGGCCCGAATCAGATTGATTGGACTCTGGGGCTGGTTGAGGCTGCAACCTGTTGCGCATTGAGCAATCACTGCGCAACAAGGTTAAACCAGCCATCGCCGCACACACTCGGGAAGATCTCCTGCATCGCAACATGGGGCACTAGAGTCATGTATCATGTCTGAAAACGGCTATTGTCGGCAAACCTTACAATAAACTGTCTTTCAACACCACCACCCTGCATCCTTCTTGGAGGAGCCCATGTATTTCACAACTGTGTTTATTTGCATGGCTGGTAACACGTCTAGTTAATAATAATAATAATAATAATAATAATAATAATCATTATATTTGTATACCAAAGACGCTTACAGTGAAGGGGGGACCTCACTAACCACCACCAGTGTGTAGCACCCACTTGGGTGATGCATGGCAGCCAATCTGTGCCAGAACGCTCACCACACACCAGCTTGATGTGGAGAGTGAGGGAATTAATGAGCCAACCAATTATAACAGGAGGATGATTAGGGGGGCCCAGAATGAGCCTGGTTGGGCCAGGACAAGGACCCCTGAGTGTCGAGTGCCGGGCCCCAGAGGTGGTAGCGGTGGCCCCTGACCCTTCGGGGAAAGGGGCAGCAGCCACAAGTTGATGTTGGAGAGACTGGGAATGTTGGTGGGAGGATTAAAGTGGGACAGCATTTATATTAATTTGATACAAAATCTGATTCAATGGCTTGCATTACTAATGCAAGTTATATTAATGTAAACGATAAAGTTTCAAGACACCAAGTTAATCAAGACAAGATTGTTTCCCCTTTTAAAATTTCAAAGGAAAACGGTTCGCGTTTCAGCATTTGATTGTCCATTTTCATTGTATTTCGTACCATATCCATCCTCCCTCCTAAAATGACCCTTTAGCTTTTACTCACAGGATGTGGGCTACAGCTAGGATTAGTTTACATGAAGCAACCTTTCTTGGATCTCCATAGCATAGTTATCCAGCAGTCCTACTAGGATATTCGTGGGACTGAATAAAGAATACAGAAGGGCATTTCTATAAGTTTCTCTCTACAATGGCCCATCTACATTGTGTTGTTTTGAAACCTTCACAGACACTTTATTACAGGAGGTGACTATTGCGGACCGAGTTTGTGTTCACCAATTATGCACTGATTCAGCACAGAGTCCTGCCTCCAGCCACATGATGAAACAAGACATGAACAGACAGAAAGTGACACACCCCGTTGACCCAGATCTGGGCTTCTCTAACATCACACTCGAGATATTGATCTGAAGTCTGAATATCGAGGTTTTGAAGAATAATAAAATCTCTTTTATGTAATCTAATAACTTGATGCAGAGCACATGAACTAGTTATGTTCCCTCCAGTACAAGGTTTTCACTAGGACTCCCCCTCCCTTGTGGAAAATATTAACTATGGTCTCTGCTTCTGTGCGTTTTTCACAGAAAAGATTTGACCATCACAAGTTTATGTTTTTGAGCTCCATTAAATGACACTGTGTAAAATGACACAAAGAGTAATCAAGTGACCGACTTCTGTGCTTACTCTTCGCTAATTCAATATACAGTACATAAGTGTGAAATTAGAACGCCACATGGTTACAAAGGAGAGTCTAACAATGTTAAAATAGGCTTCTTTATAAACAAATGCTATCATTTTTTTTTGTTGCTGTTCATAACATCCGATTCTCTAAACAAATACTCCAAAATAATCGTTGGTGTTTTTTTCAAGACATGGGGTTGTTAAAAAAAAAACTCCACGTCAAGCTGAAGCCTGAGTTGACTTTCATTCGTATTCTGATCTACTCTTTCATGTATTATCCATCTAAATCAGCTCATCAATAACACAGTGAAAAAGAGAATGAATATGCATTTTGTGAGTAGGATTGTGGCAGAGAGAAAAAGCTCACAGCGTTGTTTATTTTCTGCAGTTGAGCAAGAGGGCGTTATGGCGGCGTATGCTGTACGATGTGTCCACGTTGAATCATTGGCAGCTATAGCCTACATACGGGTAAATTATGGAGCCTACCCTACATTTTGCAACAACTGAAGGCTAGTATTATCAAGATCTGTAGAAGTACATTACATTCAATATTTGTAATAAATATTGATGTGGAATGATTTATGTGGTCAGGAATTATTTTGAAAAATGTGGGATTACCATAAATTCTGACCAAAGCCTATGTTGAAATAGGCATTGGAATTGGCCCCTGATCCAGTGTCTTGCACCCTAAATATGAAGAGCTATATGCCTGAGTCCATCTCACTTGGCATATAGTTAGGATGCTTGGTTAACATTAATCGATCAACCAAAGTCCAACCAAACATACAAAAAAAAATATATATAGAGGAACCTCAGCGTCAGCTACATTAATCCAGTCTGAATGTTATACTCCTGGGGCCGGTTGCACCAGCAGGGCTTACAGCCTGGTCTTAAACTAAGTCAGTCGTTACTTGGCGTTCTACATCAGACCTTATTGTTACACCGGTTGAACCATCTAGGCTTAAGCTTTCTTCTCACTAACACTGGGAGTAAATCCTACAGCTAGTCAAGAGCAGATGTAAGGACAAAATCAAGGCCATATATCGTAACAACACAAACTAAAGTTAATAGATTTATGGTCCTTCGCATTTGATTACATTATTCATTCTAGAGGAGGAAATTAAATGGAATAATTAATTTGTTTTATATATATATATATAAACTGTATATATATGGCACATATGTCCTGCTGACCTCAATAATACTTGTAATAATACTAAAACTCAATGTACACATAACTCTGCTCTCGTTGAAAGACAAATAGATCCTGATAGGAATAGAAGGAAAGCACCCATATTACGACATATATATTATCTATATAAATATAATTAAAGTATGACCTTCATCTAAATATATGTCATGGACATTTTTCATTGTCTTATAGACAATAGGGCCTGCTCATCAAGAAAAAAAAGAAAAAAAAAAGAAAAGAAAAAAAGATGCCTACTTGTGAATAAGGTAAGCTCCATACAATATAAACATCCAGCAGAGAAACGCAAGGTCCCTGAGGTTCCCACCCTCACTGTAATTGTTCTAGTGTTCTGTTCATATATTTCCCATCAGAGATCTATGTGACCTATAGAATCAAAACTACAGAGGATTTGACAATTTGTATCACAGTTATTGATTTAGTTCCAAAATGTGTGCGTGCAGGATGTAAGCAGCACATGTCCTATCCTTGGTTGGATGCACTCACTCACGTGATCTGTATAGAAAAACGATTCCCCCTGTGAAACGATAATCAGCACCACCACTTTTTCCACTGCTGCAGTGTAACATAAATATGTCAGAAACATGTCTCTTAACGGCCCCCTGTCAATCAAGGGTCACAAGATAAACCCTTAATCCTAAAACATTTCTTATTGTGCAGAAATGGAAACGTTTTTTTATTTGTCCACTTCACCTCCCAGATCAATTTAACAATACACTTTGCAAAGAAGAGGGACAGAATCTCGTGGACGGCCCAGGACTGTCACACTCACGATCAGGAGAACTTCACAAAAAAAGCCATGTTGGAAACTCGACTGACCTTTAGTCAGTATCCACCGGGGCTTGTGCAACCGGTGAGAGATGAGGAAGGGGATGTGTCCACACATCAAGGAAAAGGTTGTAGAAAGCCTTGAGTAAGTGAACTTCAACAAGAGGGATTACAAGACTATAAGCATGTTTGTACCTACTCCATGCTGTTCTAACACTCCTACATCCATCTCATTCAGTCCAGCTCCAGGAGGATCACAGGTAGAAAAAATGTGTTGATACCTTACCTCTCCAAGCGGGTCGGCCTCCCTTGTGAACAAGGGGTTGGCGGTGTATTTTATTTACGGTTCAACAAACAACCATTATTTTTTCCCACTGCATCCATGCGTTTTGTCATGGTAATATTGAACGATTTGAAAATAAATTAGAGCGATGTGTTCCCTCTCTCTGTAAATCAATAAGCTCTGCCGGGATGAACCTAAGTGGTGGCGTTGTGGAGATGTGGCGCCTTTTTTCCCTTTGAAATAAGACGGGTGAATTGATTCTTATAATAGATCACATCATTCAAACGCTTGGCAGCTATAGATACAAAGTTAACACAGTTTGATAAGAAAAATTTAATGGACTATTAAAGGAGAATTGCACATGTCCTCTTCAAACACGACTTTGAAGCAGCACTTTCAATTAGGAGATAAGACAGCCTGGAGCCATAATGTTATAGTACAAGTATGAACGGACATATGCAGTGTAAAGCCGGGATGATTGTTGTGAGAAGTGAAGCAAATTCAACTGAAATTTCATCTTCTTTAAATGTTAGACATTCTCGGAAGCAGGCCAGCTCCTTAATAACAGCGATGGGGTCTAAGGGGCTTATGGAATTATTTCACAAGTTTCCAACCCTTTCTAAACCTTTTATTTGTTTAAGGATGGTGTCCTTGTTGTCAAAGTCTGTGAACAGTATTTCTGCTGAAGCCAAAAAACAGTCTTTCACTATTTCTGAGTCTGAGAAAGGTTTTTTAACCCCACTAGAATCCACGCTATCTCATAAGACGCCTCTGTTAAGCGCTCTGCAGTGGAGGTTGTGCCGTGGATTAGATTTTGCTGCTCACACAGTGAAGCAGTGAGCTGTGCAGTTTTCTTAATTCTTAGTTCACTGCCAGGCGGGTAAATTTCATTGAATTTTGGATGCGCCGTTTTGAAATGGCGCTCCAGATTGCTTCGTTTGAAACCGGCACGGGTTTGTTTGCAAATCAAGCATAGAGGGTTCATACCATGCAAAACAAACAGGAATTCGTCCGTCCACTTCTCTTGAAATTTTCTGTGCTCATCTTGTATGCTTCTTATTTTTCGTTTTTTACTAACACCTGCTGTTTCTCTGCTCGTCCCCTCTCCGATGTCTTCCTGCTGATTTTTGTCCTCAGACTTATTTCCCTCATCCACTCCACTAGCAACACTGTCTGTCAGTTCGTCTGGTTTTTGAGTTCTTTTCTGTCCCTTTTTTATTAAAAACCGGTCCATTTCGTATTTCAGCTGGCAAGCGGAGCGTGCGCAGCGTGCCCAGCGTGCGCAGCATGCGCAGCGTGCGCAGCGTGCGCAGCGTGCGGAGCGTGCGGAGCGTGCGGAGCGTGCGGAGCTTACCTAGCCCCCCTTTAAATTCTGAGCGGTCACGTGTTGTAAACAATGCCACACGCTTGCGGGCTGCATTGCCAGGTTTGACAGGTTGACAATTCCCCCTTTAGGGATCATCATTAAGGCTTAATACTTTTAAATTCTCCTTCATTATTTTGGTGAACGGACAAGTATAATTCAGATGTTTGCGTTTTTGTAGTGCAGTGTTGTACGTTTATGAAGCACATTTGAAAAAATGTATTAGGCTGTGCGAGCCGCCAATTATAGCTTGACGAGCCGCATGTGGCTTGCAAGCCGCGCAATGAGTAACGCTGGCCTAAATGATCCTTGAGGTTAAAAGATTCAACATGTCAAATAATGTCAAAAATCCAAATATGAGATTTATTTGGCTTTGCATGCATTTAAACAACATCATTTGCATTGTTTCAAGGCCAATGGCAATAATTGATATCCACCGGCTTTAAAATGGTAAACCCTACAGGTATGCCTAATAGATTTTCTTTATGCTGTTTATGGTTTTGGAATGATCGATTTTTTCCATCTTGGCATAAAATTACATACCTTCCCAACCCCCTGATTTCAGAGTTTATTCGCCAAACTGTCAGATAGCCGAGTGTGAGTGGATCACCAGATCATCTCCTAAATGTAGCCTTGACAAGACCATCGGGATTCTGGATCGGACTTGTCAGGCGCTTGCATATGTAATCAAGTATGGATTAATTCATAAATTACCCATGCCGAGGCAGATACCAGTGAATATAAGCAACATGAAAGACCTAACTTCAAATAACTCATATTGAACAAGATGCTTTGACAGTCACTGCACATAAAAAAAACACCTCAGGAACGCTACAAGTAATAACATGGGCACCTTTGCATAAGTCACCAATGCTGTTTGTCAGTCCTACCACACAGTGTGGTAGTAGGACCGTTAAGTAAAAGACAGTTTATGGACAGAAGGTAACTAGGAGCAACCGGGCCGTTCATTATGTGAATAACTGAGACAAGGTTAGGGGTTAATTAAAAATAAAAACGCAGATCTTGTATTATAAATCCAAACTCCTCCCCTTACTTTTTAGTGTCACACCAAAATTGTACCGTGGGCGAATATTGTACCACCTACGTAATCCGCGTCGAAACATTACGTCATCGATCAACGCGATTGTCCATTGCCAGGCAGGATTCAAAAAACATTTACGCTCATCAAGGCGAAATAACATAATACAGATAACACTTGTTTTTACTTTATATTTGTATTGTATTGAATTTAGCTAGTAAACTGAGTGTTTAAAGTGTATCGTAGTTTATATTTGTATTGTTTTTAATTGTTTAATCGAATTTAGCTAGTAAACTGATCGTTTAAAGTGTATCGTAGCTTATATTTGTATTGTATTTAATTGTGTAATCGAATTATGCAAGTAAACTGAGTGTTTAAAGTGTATCATAGTCTAGCTAGCTTGTGTTAATTTAATTTAGATAATAGACGTCATAATTTGACGCGATCGTCCGTTGCCAGGCAACGGTCGACGCGATCATCAGCTGCCAGGCAGGTTTGGAATTTTCGAACGCGGATTACGTAGGCGGTACAATTTTCGCCCCCGGTATAATTTTGGTGTAACACCGTCAGTGTGTAACCATTATGATTGTTGATATTACAGAATAAGCGATGTTGTAAGCCACCATACAAATGGGATCCTCACAATCTGATCGCTACCGAGTGCTCCATTGTGTGTGCCCTGTGTCGGTTCCCTGTGTCGTTTCTCTTGTTTTAATATTCTTTTTTTTTTAACTTGTCAAAAAACACTGCAAATCGTTTACTGCAAATCGTGGAAAATATACAGACCATATCCATGCAGCTCAGTCTACCTTGTATACATCAACAGCCAGTTGAATCATTATGCAATATGTGTAAAAAAATCCTGTCAAAACAATACACACACAATTTTTTTCAGTCGATGTAGGCTCATCATCATTCATTGCCCCTGCATTAAGTCATTGAGTAATAAAAAAGCAAAAAAATAAAATAATTAACTATATTTCAAGTTGACGAAAGTAAGGCCAAATCAATCATTCTCAAAGTAAGGCCAGGTCAACTTTTAATGTTTATTCGTCTGAACTTTATATGCATTCATATTTATTATGCCATGTCACTGACCATGGTGAATTAGAAAAGTTGCAAGACATAAAATTTGAACTAGCTCGTAGATAGAATTAAATGATTGTATCGACAATATCACAAAATAAAACTTATTTTCTACAAATAAGCAATACTGGCCAGACTTTACCTCTCTCTTTGTTTTCAAGAATCGTAATATTGACACTCTTAAAACCCCTCCCACCCAAGTCACAGCCGAGCTAGTTCACATCACACAGATACACAGCCAGTCAGAGTGGACAGAACATTGTTGTTGAGTTTTCTTCCTTTTTTTTGTCAAAATCTGAAAGAGTCCTGCCTACTTAATTGTGTGGGGCTGATTCTTACAAATTTTAATTCAAATGGAGGAAGAAATGAATTTGCAAACATTTAGGAGTTGTGGTGAAATGTAAGTGAGACCGAGAATATTAGTAAATTAATGTGTAAAGTATTGCAATATATGGGCATTTGTGGCGATACGATAAGTCGCAACTTAAAAATTGTATAAGCGAAGGGGAGTAAAGTAGGAGGGCAGTTCGCCCCCTAGTTCCAGAGCCCCTGGTATGGATTCTGACCTTGGCGTTGCAAACAGTTCAGATTCTACACCAAAGATCATCAAAGATCCATTTCTGATTGTAATACAATGTAATACAAATACAAAACTTTGCTCTTTGCTTAAGAAAGTAAAGTTTTGTCATACTGCCACAAAATTAGGTAAAAGAGTAAAAACATGACATGAAAGTATTATACTTTTTTTTTTTTTTACGGGACAGTTTGTATAGTGTCCACTTACCAGTCCATCACAGGTACTTATAGCAGCTTTTCCTTTACCAGTGGACTCGTCCCACACCTCCCCTAAGAAGTGGCACAGAGAGGGGGTGTGTCTTTGAAGCTTAGCCCCATCCAGGCCACCGTACCTCCTCTCTGTTAAGAAGCCAGTGGCCAAGAAGCGGGAGTTGAGGCTGAGGTTAAAGTGCAAACTGTTGCCTCTGTGCAACAAGTGGTAGAAGACCCGCTCAGGGCTCCTCGTCTTCTCCAGGACATGTCGTCGCTGGATGCGGCTCCCATGGTGGGGCAGGAAGTTGGACAGGAAGTGACCTTTGGCGTCCACTCTTGTAGGGTTAACAACTTCATATTCTGGAGGCTTCTGTGGAAAACTCCCTGAACGAGTTATAGAAGGGACAGAAAAAAGACAAGTTAATCAAAGCTTATCTGGCGGTGAGGTGGAAACTAGCTATATAGGATGACTGATCATCTACACATTCAGTTCAGCTATGCTGACAATATAAATAGTATTTACAAATGACCATCGCTATGCCAGCCTAGAGGAACAGACATCTTTTATCACCATCCCAAAAATATCTCCCATACTGCCTGATCAGAAGTGGTTTTATTTTAGCAATAGTCAATCTTTCACACGAAATGACCCAATCAATTGTGTAAATTTTAACTTGGCTCTGATATACCATTACAGCGTGCATTGAATAAAAAATGGGTTAAATTAAATCAGTTTAAAATGTATATGTAAGTGCAATGCTACGTATTGCAAAGAGAATGGCGATGAAATGGCTAATGGAAGAGATGGAGTTCAGTGAATAGTATAATGTCAAGACTAAGCTATTTTAAATCAAGGGCAAGTGCTGGGTATGGGCCCCAGTGGAGGAATCCACACAGCCCAAGTTTGGGCTCAGTGAAGGGAGTCACACTTTTCCCAGTGATGCTCATTCGTCTCGAAAACTGTTTTCTACACTTTTAATCTGACTGAACACACCATCTTATCAGCCCAATGCAGGTATGCCTGTGCTTGAATACTGAGACGTTCGAGTGGAGTTCATCGTTGAGTGAAAGAAGATAAGTGATTCACGAGCAAGGCATTTGTCTACACATTAAAGTGTTCTTTGTATGAGCATGA
Organism: Melanogrammus aeglefinus; assembly: GCA_900291075.1. NCBI lineage: Eukaryota > Metazoa > Chordata > Actinopteri > Gadiformes > Gadidae > Melanogrammus > Melanogrammus aeglefinus. The sequence continues at coordinate 595,087 of OLKM01000065.1, forward strand.
CCTAGTTGTACTGGATAAATAGCAAATCTGAGCAAATTCCCTCCCACTTTTGACAATACTCCCCTTTGTACATACAAATAGAAAACATAGAAAGTTTTTGTTAAACTCTAAACAAGGAAAGCTAACTTTCATCCAACTACATGTTTCAGATAGAATAAATGCAATTCAAATATTGTGCGTATTCATATCAATAAATGTAATATTTGAAATTGAAGAGACAGTTTCTCACATCACAATATTATATTTTTGTCGGTCGTTATCCGGAGAAAACATGTCATATTATATATTATTATATATATTTTAGGTCATATGCATTTTAGCCAAATAAATTTGGCTTCTTTCTATCTTGGTATCTTGCATCTTATGAATCCTGCCAGTTGTAATGGGAGTAATGGAGTTTAATGCAAGGAATAGATATTTGTGAAATTAAGTTAATTAAGCAAATAGTAATTTACAGATTATTTGATTGATAAATAAAGAGAGAGAGAGAGAGAGAGAGAGAGAGAGAGAGAGAGAGAGAGAAGAGAGAGAGAGAGAGAGAAGAGAGGAGAGAGAGAGAGAGAGAGAGAGAGAGAGGGAGAGAGATGAGAGAGAGAGAAGAGAGAGAGAGAGAGAGAAGAGAAGAGAGAGAGAGAGAGAGAGAGGAGAGAGAGAGAGAGAGAGAGAGAGAGAGAGAGAGGAGAGGGGGGGGGAGAGAGGGAGAGAGAGACTTCGTTTCACTTCTTGAAACAAAGAGCTGGCGAAGTGCCCATAGTGTAAGCGTAGCTTGAATTCTATATTGAGTCTAACCCACTTGGCAAAGAAAGTGTATAACCAGCTTGGAATAGTTTGAGTGCAGATGTGTAGACTGTGCATCTGCTTCTCCGCTCCGCCCTGACATTGTCATCCATGTATCTATAGCATAGTGTCCATTCATGTTTGCAAATTAGACTTTATTGACTAAGGACGGTCTGGTTTACCTGATTTGTGGATCTTGGTGTTCTCCACGACAGAAAGAAGACCAAGTGCGACAAAAAGGTGAATGAGAGAAAAAACTAGTCCAAGCCCGGTGTTCAAGTAGATCGTCATGTCGAACCGTCAGCTACATCTGAACAACATCACATTACGACCAAGCGTGTAGCCTTAACTGAACTATGAATTATGTTTGGTTGCGTATTGCTAAGGTTCACAAATTCACGGGTCTATCAGATGTCTCCGTTTTCGAGGGTAGTCCATATCCGTCCATGGAGATGGTTTGATATTTTTCGTTTTTGCTGCCAATGTCTCGCTTTGATTTCATGCAGTTGTAGCTTACCATTTCACATCCCCCCCTCCATCAGTCTCCTCCCGACAGACTGACAGCTATAAACTTTCCTTTGCAAACAAAAGTTTGCAGAAGAAGAGCCACCCCCACAGAGGGGAGGGAGGGAGGGAGCGAGGACCTAGGACACCAGGACGTCTCTCGGGGCCACGCAGTTTAAAGCGGTATGATACTCAACACAAAGAGAATCAGTGCAGGCTTCTTATCATACGATTGGAGCTGGCCATATTTTCATAAGACACAATTCGGGCGTGTCCAAATGATGTAGGCATAGGCCTACTAGCAGTTAAACGGTTTTACATTCAGGAACGGGATGATTTAAATGGAACCCAGTGGACTTCTGTTCCTGCTGGCAAAGTCAGAGGGATTCGATAAACAAGTTCCAATGGGCATGGACTCTGTTTTCCATGGAACTGTCCAATCGTATTACCCCCTCTAGTGGAAGGATAGGATGACGGCTGCCCAGCTCTGTTCGAGAATTACATCTCATTGATAAAGGTCAAAACAGGCCTGTAAATCGTTGATATATTTCAATATATCAACATGGGGAGAAATAACAAAGAAACTAGGAAACATATATTGTTATTACAGTTGATTTATATTAAATCACATTTTGTTCTCCTCTGTGAGTGATGCAACAACTTACGTCTCTCAGCACCAACACCAATCCAGACCGTGCAACCACGTCACTTGGCGCGCACCTGTAGCCTATAAATCCAGACACACTAAGAGACGCACCATGCAGACGAAGTGAAGTGGCAAAATGCCCCAACGCAGCTTATTCCTTGAACAGGATCACATTAATTAGTCTTTCATAAATGAGCGGACCATGTTGACATGCCATTAGGAGACGCCAAGAGAGTCAAGGTGCCGGCAACAATTTGCTCTATCTTAGGAGATGGACGACGTGCTTAACCAAAGTAGAACAATGAACAGAACTTCACCCGGAGGTGATCCATTCGGCAGTCTCGAGGACATTGATATGACTGCCGACGGGAGCCCTATCCTCCGGATCGTCATCTCCATCGTGTATTCTGTGGTTTGCGCGGTGGGTTTAGTCGGGAACCTGTTGGTCTTCTTCCTGATGAGGTTACGACAAGGTCGGAAGAAGTCCAGTATAAATTGTTTCGTTATTAATTTGGCGGTGACGGACTTCCAGTTCGTGCTTACTCTGCCTTTCTGGGCAGTGGACACCGCGCTTGACTTCAGCTGGCCGTTTGGCGACGCCATGTGCAGAATTATCCTCACGGTCACCGTCATGAACATGTACGCTAGCGTCTTTTTTCTAACGGCCATGAGTGTGACTAGGTACTGGTCTGTCGCCTCAGCCCTGAAAAACCGAAGCTGCCGGGCGTCTGGATCCGCCAAATGGGTGTGCGCCGTGCTTTGGGTAATCGCCACAGTGGCCACGGCGCCCACAACCATTTTCTCCACCGTGACAGTCGTAGCAGGGGAAAAATTATGTCTTCTCAGGTTTCCAGAAGGACATGACTGGCTGGCGCTCTACCACATTCAGAAGATCATGGTCGCGTTTATCATCCCGATGCTCGTGGTCACGGTGAGCTATTTAATGCTTTTACGCTTCATCCGTCAGAAAACCATGCGCAACAACAACCCAAAACGAAGGTCTAGAGTCACAAGATCTGTCACGATAGTGGTTTTATCTTTCTTTCTTTGCTGGATGCCCAACCACGCCATCACACTTTGGGGGGTGCTGGTGAAATTTAACGCTGTCAACTGGGATAAGTCCTACTACATGGTGCACACCTACGTTTTCCCGGTAACCGTCTGCCTGGCGCATGCGAACAGCTGTCTGAATCCAGTACTATATTGCCTCATCCGACCCGAGTTTCGGAAGATTTTACGGAATCTATTCTGGAGACTCCAAACTCCGTCCATAAAGAAAGAATGTGCATTACGCACGCTGTCAGGGAAGTTCTGCGCGCCGTACGAGGAAACCCACGAAGTTATTCCGCTGCAAGCCACGGACAACGGACAGTTCCAACTGTCCATCCTAGACAGAAAAGGGTTATCCTGCTCGACCTCGTACACTTGAAATCTGTCTACTGGAAAAAGACTTGCGAGTTGTTTGCGAACGGGATGAAGGACTTTTTAAGTGCTGTGTTCACTTTGGTTTAGGTTGCCATTCGAGGGTTCCTAATAAGCACTGTTTGAAAAGCACTTTCTATAAAAAAAAGGCATATTGTCTAGGTTTACTCTTTGAGTAAATCTTTGTACACCGTTATTGTATGCCATTTTGACCTACATGTTACACTTAATTCATCAACTTGGAATCAACAACCCGTTGTGGCTTTAAGTATGTCTGTTTGGAATTCAGTTTACATCTAAATTACAAAATAATTTAAAGTGCATATACGTTTGCATTATTAAAAGAAAATGATCCAATTAGCTGATTTGAAATGTCAACAGTCTACACGGCCCTTACACTGTAGACTTCAAAATGTACACAAAAAATTAACATACAATAGGCTATTTGACACATAAAGACACCAAAAGTGTAAAATATACATTCATTTATCAAGATTATGTCTGAGGACAAGACCAGACATTTGATTTATGTCCGTCTTAAATGGCACCCACCCACCTACTTTACTACCAACTGTGATGTTGATAAGCCAATTCAAGCCATTTCACTATACCCTCTGCGACACACTAGTGACTAGAGGGTAGATGAAATGTGAAATGGCTCAAATAAGGGTCCTTAAGGTTTTGACCTCGATACTGTCAACATAATATGGGCCTCTACTGGTAATGTATTTGCACATGTGGTGATATCTGGAGAATTGTAGCACGCAAGCTTATACATTGTTATAATTAATTTCAAATAAGATCAATGCATGGAGAAACCTGATTAGTGTAGGTGGTGGTGGGGGAGGAAAGAATGGTGGCAGCTTACACATTGTATACCACGTGATGACATGAAACAAAGTAAGGATCTAAACCCCTGCCAACCGCCAAACCTCTACATTAAGCTTTTCCTATACAAAAAAATCAGCCTGTGCCACAAATAATTATTGTTGGGTGCCTCCATTTAAATTGATTTGACTATTTTATTCTCTGATCACTCTGATCATATGATTACATATTTGTATTCAAAAAAAAACTTTTGAAAGCAAATATACAGTAAACAAATCCCCCAAATAGCCTATCCCCCTCCATTCAGCCCCACTTGGTGTAATCCAATTGGGGCCAAGGACTCACATACGAAACAGACCATTCCCCTGGATATAAAAATATATGTGACTGAAGAAATGCTGTTGTTGTTTGTGTTGTATTTCTGTTTTGCAAAACAATTTGAAAGATTTTGACAAGCAAATAAAATATAAGTATATATGTAATCTGTAATGTGTGCGGTGATGTGTGTGTGTGTATGTGAATGTGAATGTGTGCGTTTGTGCTGGTTGTTTCTTTATTAAAACTTCACAAGGAAAAGGCTGTGTGTTTTTTTGAAATACTAGGCGCTCCACGACCCAACCGTCCAGCTTTACTTATTTTCACACAGCATCCAAGATAATGACCCTCCCCACCCCCAGCCTGTCACAAATGGACTTGCTCTCTCACATATCGCGTGTGGTAGTCAACAGCCCTGAACACTCTCTGAACCAGTTCTTCAAATGACTCCCATTTGGACGCAGATATAGGGTACTAGACTGGAAAAAGAAGCCCATTTTAAAAAAAAGTTCTGTCCCCTCAGCCCTCATAGCACTGAATATGAAAAATCGTATTTTTATATGTCGATTTTTCATCACTGTATATTGTCCATGTCATGTATATTTCTGTCTACATGTTTTTCTGTGGTATATGTGAGAATAGGGTTTATCTGTTATCTGTTGTATATGTGGGAAAATTGTTTATTTGTTATCTTTGTGCTACTGTTGTGTCTTTTCAAATGTATGCTGCCATGAAACAAACTTGACTTGACTGTGAAAACAATTATCCCTTCTCTTGAGTATACCGGGCTTGCCATATATGAAACATATTGGCACACAAACTTTTCTTCCTACATTGGAAGAATTATATTCTCCAAAAAAATAGATGCTCTAAAATGTCATGAATTCTGATTAAAAATTAATTGGTAACACTTTATAAGGTGCCATAATGAATAGCAAACTATTCATTAACTAATCATTTGTTAATATTTGTTAATATACAACATTAACTGAAATATCTACTTGGCACAAGTTAATAATACTTTCATCTTAATTAAATATAAGTTGTTGCATAACCCTAACCCAACCCTTACACACGACCCTAACCCTAACCCACGACCAAATAGATATTTTAGTAACAATTAACACATTAACAAAGGGTTAGGTAATGACTAGTTTGGTTTTTATTTTGGCACCTTATTATAAAAGTGTTACCAATAAATTTGTTTTCATAATAGGTGATTAATATTAAGTTTCTCAGTTGATTACACAAGTCTATAACTGCTCAAGAAGCCTGATTTGATTGGACAGCTTTATTTTTATTCAGCAGAGTTATTTCTAACAATACATGCAGAACATAAACATAAATATAAACATTTGGCAAATAAAACTTTATTTCATGAGTCTCATTATCTTAACAATGCTGTGTTTATACAAACACCCTTCCCCTTTAAACTCTTGCCACTTCAAACAGTTGTTGAAATTATTCTACTTTACATTCTATGGCAACAGCAAACCAAATAGAATCCCAGACCAGATCGACTTCCCACCCAAAGACATTAGAGCACATTAAAGGCTCTATTCTCTAGGTGTATTATCTCCCGTTTCCTGGTTCATCACAGAGGCCAATGACATTTTAATTGGGTGAAACCAGGATGTGGTGATCAGCAACAGCCCACAGCTATGCAGCATTAAGTCTACACAATGGTTGCGAAAGTGATTCAACCTCTTTAGTTGTCACCTAGGCACTCATTGTATTTACTTAAATTGTTATTTATTCCCACATCTGTGGACTTTGTGGTAGACTTGACGCATGCACCTTTCACTGAAGGCTATTTGTTCCACTCTGAGACGTGTTGATTGACACCTGCTCTCTCACCCTGCCTGTGGTGGGAATACAATACTTACAAAAAGAACATTGTATGTGATAATGTATAAAAGAACTTGACTATTTACAAAATTCAAGTTAATTTCTATACATTACATAAAAGTGCATCAGAAATGGAAAAAAGATAATTACACTGTGTGTTCCCAAGACAATGTTTAAGGAAGGACGCAGGCCAGAAAGAGAAAATGTTTTTCGCAAGATGTGACAGGCTGCAGACTGTTTATACAAGATCTTCTGAAGCACACACGCCATAGGAATTATCTTACAAAGGCCTCTTTAAGATTGGACATTTCGATATCTTTCATAAATAATGAGGTGGCTTACCAGTTTAATGCCTCAAAAGCGCTTTTGAACTTCCAATTACGTGGCCACATACAGTACAATGGCTTAACACTTTATGGTACCATTCAGGTGGCCCAACACCCTTGAGGTTCTCGCACGTATCCATAAAGACGGTGAATAAATACACATTTGTAAAATACAAAACAGGATTGGAAACTGAGCTTTCCGCAATGCAGCAGATTCTCAAGCTCCCAAAATCGACCAAACTCACCGACCAACCAAACTAATCCTGTACTCAGAACTCTGGGTGCTGGCCACTTGATAACCAAAGAGCCCTGAAGGTCTGCTGAGGGAGAAACATGGTGGCAACCCAGGCTCCAGGGACTAGGACCCCACTAGGCCTTGTAACAGTGCAGGAATGCTGGGTAAACACGCCACAGTTGTGTACTCATGGGTGTCTCAAGGCGGGGCTGATCGGCTCGGGACGGATCCAGTGCATCTTGCCCATGCAGAGTCGCGTGCCCCTGTCCTGGGATTGTCGTGGGGGCCTGGAGGGGGAGGGGAGACTGTGGTCCCTGAGTTTTGGGTCCCCTGTGATAGGGGTGTCCTGCGGGGGTAAGAGGGGGAGGGAGGCTAGCGTATGTTATCGCTCTTCCGCCGCCTTGCCGTTCACCGGGTGCTGGTCCTCGTCTTTCCTTTTCTGTCTCTGGAAGAAGCCCAGCTGGGCGTGAGAGATGGTTAGAGGGTATCCATTACAATGACAATAACAGCCACGCTACACACCAACAGCCGTTTGCTGTGGTGAAATGATCCATTATTGCGCTAGCAATAACAAATTACGTATGCCACTGTCATCCAAATAAAACAGGACCAAGTCAATAAAGGCGGACTACTAGCCAATAATATTGTGGCTGGTTGATCCCTGTACTAAAAAGGTACTGGGTTTGATCCCCAGGCCACTTTGAGCGAGATGCCTAGCCAACTTACTGTTTTCTTCAGTAAATCTGAAATCACTGTAAGTTGCATTGAATGAAACCATCTGCTTACTGACGAAATAATAATATTATTGGATTTTGTCTGAGAGCCTGTATCATGGAGCCTGTGTTGTGGTACGTCATGTTTACCTTCCATAATGCAAGGCTGAGCAGGGCTAACAGTAGCAGGCCCCCCAAAGTGCTTCCTATGATGATCCAGATGGAGATTCTGTAATCTCCCTCCTTCCTGATCTCCAACACGATCTACAGGGGGAGGCAGAGGGACAGAGTTGGGAAATGCAACTGCAGCTATTCTGACCCCACCAGTCACTAGACAAGTATCACAGCAACCACGCCATTATCAAATAACCTAAATATTGTGGGAATAGTAATTAATTCACAAGCTCACGGAAATAGGGATAAGATAAGATGGTTCTTTATAAATCCCATACAGGGGCCCCAAGCAGTGGAAAGATAAAGAAAGATAGAGATAATGTCATGTCATTGTCATAGTTCAGTTAGATATTTTTTAAATGATAATGCACACTTAATATAATAATAAATGACTGGAGGGTTAAGACTAAAACTTGGAGAATTCTTGTCTTTCTGTGGTCTAAATTACACTTGATGAAGGAAAATGTTCATTCCCACACGGATAGTAAAAAAAGCCAACGAAATCCACGAGACAACGCACTTCAATTTTCCAATAGCAACTGAGCAATTTAGCAAACTGCTTACCCACAAAAAGCAGCGTGCCAGATATGGTTGTATAACACTGGCCAATAGATGGCAGCACCACGTTAGCATGTGGGCCCCATTCTGTAATGTACAAATGGAAAGCACTGCTGGTCCTTTCGGTCCCCCAGCACCACACAGCCACGTAGGCTGCAATAGCAACATGAGCACACAGGGATTCTGCTGATCCCCCCTCAATGCAAAGCCTTACTATACCAGCCCGTCACCACAACCACTGTGGTAGCCCTAAGAACTCTTCAGCAGAAACAATACGGTAAGACTTTATAATAAGGGTACATTCATTAACCATTAATTATCATTAGTTAATGCAGTAGTAAGCATTATTATATATCAGACAGTAGCATTGGAGTTGTGGTTAGGGTTACGTTTTTGAAGTTTAATTATTTTAGGTTTAAGTTACTCGGGTTGGGGTTATGGTTAGCATTAGTGGATTAGTTAACATGTTTTTTTTTAACATGAACACCATGAGCAAATTATTACTTGTTAATGCTTACTAATGCATAAACTAGTGTTTATGCAGTATTCTTCATGCAGAAGTGTAGGGATGCAACTTCTATCAGTTTTATGTATTTTCTAAAATAGACCTAAGCAAAACAAAATCAAAGCCATAGCCCATAGCATAGGCATTTTGGTTGAACCAAGCGTTGTCGTGCAGTGATAAAACAGCAGCTAAGTGTCAAACACTTAACAGTCTCTCCATTGCTTGAATCAAAGCTGGTGTTCAAGTCTGAGCACCACCAGAATTGATTTACTGCTGAGGTCGTTGTATTTGTTGTTGTCCTTGTTGGTGACTCACATGTCTGAGTGGTCTGTCTTCATGTAGAAACAGCGGGCTGGTTGAGTCCAGCACAACGGACGCACTCGTCACAAGCTCCAGGATTTTGAACTGCAGCTGGAGGAGAAAACAACAAACCCAGCGAGAGAAAAATTGATTATCATTACCATGAACAGATTGGATATAGCATAATTAGTGCTCTGGCATCTGTTTCTCTCGTAGGTCTCCCGCGTGTACTCATGCTTTCAGAATGTATCCCATAGGGGGCTATGTGGTGATGATGAAGTTTTTGCTTGAAAAAAAATAAATTCAAATATAGACACGAAAACAGTGTATTGCATAATATTTGTGCTACTGAAAGACAACAATAAACAATGACATCACGTCAACCTGCAAGCCTGTAGGTAATACAATTACATCTCTCCCAAGCTGGCAACCTTCAGGAGAGCGAGTAGGGAGACCTAAGAGCTGCGTCGCTCTGTGACCCTGCTCACCGCATGTAGCGTGTCTATCCGGAGCACCCCGGAGATCTTCACATCCACCTGTCGGCAGGTGTCCAGGTGGACGGTGCACTGGATGGGCAGGATCAGGGTGTTGGACTGGTTCTGTTGAGGCGTCGTGTACGTCATCCAAAGAGGAACAAAGAACAAACATCATGAAACCATGTGGAGACGTGTGCTGATGATTATGTCAAAGAGAAAGAAGGTGGATCTAGTTTAATATATGAATAAATATAATGAATACATTGAGTAAATCTTAAATATATACTATATATACCAGACGTGTAAAGCGGGACAGGTCTTCCGGGGAGGCGCGGCTCTGGGCAACGTGCTGGGGGGGAACACACTGGGTCCCGTCTGTCTGGGGGGAGACATCACACACACAGCCACCATCACGGTCTATGGTCAACCAGCACGTCGCCAGCCTAACTAGGCCCTCACATCCAGCTCCACAGTGATAACAGAGGGGAACAGTGAGGTGCCAAATAGCGCACACTTTGGCTCAGTCTGCATGTTTAGAAACCACGGATCGTAACAACCCCAATGTGATTATTATTGCAATTATGGGTTGCATAGATATCCTTCTTCCCCAGACACAGACAGAAAGAGAAACATGACACATGACCTATAGAAGGACAGGAACTATAGGGTGATGTCCACAGAAGTAGATCAAGGTGTCTAAACAAAATGTGTTGTCTGTGTCTAGAGTTCATGCAAGGCCCCCTAAAGAGTGAGACATTGAAGATTAGTGTTGGCGTTGAACCAGCTGTAGCTACACCTCCTACCTGGTCAATGTAGAAGTCGGCGATACGCAGGAGCTGGTTACCATTCTTGGTCATTTCTGGGATTTCGATGTTGAGCTGCAGATCCCTGACTGGGAAAAAGCCCAAGTTCTGGATCTGATAAAAATATAAACAGTAGAGTGTATTCAACCAGTGGCCATGAGTCGCAGCACATTGAAGAATACAGGTGGGGTGGGGAGTCGGAGCTCACCTGGAAGGTGAAGTTGAACGGCGGACCAACAACTCCAGGCTCCTCGAGAGACAGGTCTGACCTGATGTCATAGCGCCTCGGAGAAGAATCCCTTCAGGAGAAAGAGAGAGACAGCAGGAGGGGAACATGATTGAGGCTTCACTTTCATGGCATTAGGTATCTGGTGTCCTGTTGTAAGTGCACATTATACAAATCATTAGCGCGGAGCCCTCCATGGTGGATCTAAATGTACATGCTGTCAACTCCTATGAACAGTGGAAGCTAATAACTCAGCAACAGACACCACTGAAGGCTTTCCTCTCCAAAACATTTAAAAGTAGAGCCAAGGGAAATGTACAGGAAGAAAATCTATGCACAAGACCAACCTGGTGAACAGAAGGTCCGTCTGGTATTTCAGTGAGTAATGAATGTCATTGACGTTGTCAGACAAGCTCATCTCCTCTCCATCACTTTGAAACAAAAACAGAGACATTGGATATTTAATACTGTTATTAAAAGACGTGGAAAGCATCTGAGATAGGTACATTGTTGGACTTATGCCATTGTTTCTCCTAAAGGGGATTAATAAAGTTGTATCGTATCATTTATACAATCTGAAATACCTTATTGAAGAATTGTTCCTTGCATCAAAGCAACAGCATTTGCAACATCATAAAAAATACAAAAAAGACTAGCTTCGACATGCAAAGCGAATAACAATGAATAACAAACAATTATCCTTCTCTGCTACAATATCCGTACTGAGGGTTGATTTGCAATTAATGGACTAGAACTCTTGACAAAATCAGGAGAGGAAAAGTGGTTTCCAATATTTTGGGTAAAATTGTAACAGCAACATATATATATATATATATATATATATATATATATATATATATATATATTATATAATAATAATAATATATACGGCCATGGGAGAGCTGTACACATCTGTGTTTAAATGTTAATTTGTTTAAAGCAATCATACCTGGAGGCCTGGAGGCTGATTCTCACATGATCTAGGAAGATGGAGCGACTGAACTCAAACTCCAGTCGAAATGTCACCTAAACAGAGGAACCAAAGTGGTGGTCACTTTATGGTTTTCTCTTTTTGATATAAGCCCACCTTTTTATGTTAAGTACACACATTGAATGGCAAACGGTTTGGGGGAATAGCCGGGTGTATTTCAAGAAGTCCAGGGACTTTAACAAATGTTTTATGGAGGAGATAATGACTTCCAACAAAGTAATATCAGTCGTCTAGCCAATAAGATCGGGAAGGCCACAAGGTCATCTTTAATTCTTGGTAGGGCGACTGTATCTGTTATAACACCGAAGAAAGCTTGTGGTGCCCTTTTCATTTTGGATGAAAAGGGCACCACAAGTATCCCTGATAAGGTATCAAAGATAGTGGACCAGTAGCTGTGAAAAGAAAGGCAAGACCAAAACATATGAATCAATGAGGCCGGACCTTATCGACCCCTGCCACAAACGGGTTAGATATCAGGATACATTTTATAAAGTCTGACTTTTGTCCACTGAGTTTGGTGGGAATCCAGCAACACTATGTACTGTTGTACTTAAAACCCACCATTGAAAGAAATTGCTTAATTTAGGCAAATGATGTAGCCTTTGGTACAAATTTCCATGCTAATTAAAGTCTAACCCAAGACAAAGGATTGGATCAAATCTCAGGGGATGACCTTGTGCAGGGGATGAACGGCGAGAACCAAGTAGGTAGAACAGACAAGAGCCAAAGAAACAGAGAGATGAATGCAAAACTAAAGTGCATTTGAACAAATGGAGTGGAGGGAATTGATTAAAATCCCCCAAGCGCCGTTGCTGTAATGGATTCCTAATGGAGGCCATCTGGCCCCAGAACCACAACTAACAAGGTTAACTCTGGCTTCCACTTGGAATTAAGGCTCTTGTGGCATCAAGCAAATTATACACATACACTGTACACCATGCTCTATTCATATTTTTCCCCATTATTAGCACAGTAGCAAACAAGAACACCTGTGTACAACAGTATTGACGAATGCATGTGCTTAAGAATGTGGGCAGAAACTAGTTTGAATGGGTTCATAGAGGAAAATAGCAGAACAGGGCTTTTTTTATCCTCAGGAGTTGGGGACATTTGGGACATAGTACAGGGATGGGCAGTCTACATTATCCTTAAAAAAATCGATACATATTATTAATATATATATAATATTAAAAATCGATTAATTAATTGAAATAAGGGATGTGGTTTAAACAGTATTTTGTTGGTGGGGTACCCTAGTATGTCATTCTAGGCATTAGAACGGTCGGTAAACCTCTTTCATTATAAAAGCCAACAGAGAGATGACATCATTTTGTATGCTTTTGTTGGTAAAATCAAATTGTCCTCTTTGGCTAGAGATCCTGTTTTTTCCTGCAAGCACAACAATAATGGCCCATTTGGCAGCTGCAGTTGACTTGCCGTGACTCTTTGCTCTATTCTAAAAGGCTCTTCAACCTTCACATATTGTATATATAGTATTAAGAGCTTTGGTTGCTATAGTGATTGTTGAACTATGGCTCCCGAAGGCTTGAAGGGGGACTCAAGCCCACTTAAATAAGTTGATATTGGGCACTTTGTCATCAAGGAGATAATTGTCTTTTGCAGTGAAAAGCTGGACCGTTCTATCACCCTCGCCTTCAATCAGCCCCCACTTCCTGTCAAAGCTCTCTCCACTCCACCATGTCATCATTACGGCAGATGTGGCCGTTGTGTCTGAGCAGGGACAAGGCGCCCTCCAAGCGCTTTGACCTTCGCTATAGCGCGACACATCACACTGCAGAGAGCCTTAACACTGCTGTTGCCACAAGCTTACTGCATAACCAACAAATGGATGTATGTGTGACGCCAATGATGGTGGTCCAATGACAGAAGGATAGGCGATGACATCGCCAAACTAAAGGTAATGAGCTCTAATGAACCAGAACAAATGCGTTGTTTCCATGTGGTTCTGAGTTAACCACGTTGGTCTGAAGTGCTGAAGCCTGTGGACCTTCACAGAGAACTTCAAGGGTCAGAGTTATGCCTTGTTTCCTGTTTTGTTAAGGATACATTCTACTCACCTCTATTCACTTGGGAAGGGGAGTTAAATAAGTGTTATTTTACGTGCAAGTGGTAAATGTTCATTGCCAATAGCTAATTGCGTAATTACAGATCCCTGCCTCAAGCAACATGATTGGTTGAAACAAATATGAAGCGTAAGAAAATATGCCACATTCCCCCAGGTTTGAACTCCTCAGCGATCATTTGAGAGACTACTTCTCCAGTCCTCAGCGGCCCAAGCATTAGACTTGTGATCTCTCTCACTAGGTCGTGGGTAGGTACCTAAATAAAGACCCAGCCAAACAATAATATGACAGATTTGACTTATCTTCCTTCTGATTAATTAAATAAAGAGGGCTATTCAAATTAATCTGATACTCTTCTGCATGAACTGTATACATGTATGTAATTCCTCCTGCCTCTCCTTCACATGCTTGCTGCATAGCTAGAAAATATATAGGCTTCATGGTGATATTAGCCATCACATATATTATGCATCGCCATGGTGACCCCTCTACAAGCATTAGTAATTAATTACAGCTTCTTCGTGGCTCCTCTCCTCTCGTTGCATAAATTCACGTTGAAAATATAACAGGTAATATTTATTCCAGTGTGTTTCAGGTCAGAGTCGTGGTGAGGAGAACCAGTAACGTGTGAGTGGTGTGTGTGTGTGGGGGGGGGGGGTCCCACCTGGGTCTTGGCTCTCATGAACGGTGAGCTGACATTGCAGAGCTTGATGTTCTTCAGCCGAGCCTCGTTGTGGCACTCCACACGGATGTCTGTTTTGTCCTGCATGGAGGAGAACGGCTCTTTAGAACCACTTGGGAACACATTCAGTCACATTCATGCGTTGAGCTGCCCAGATTTATGTGCTTTTACTCTTGGCAGAAGTCACCCATATTATGCAGTATTTATTCTAATGACCTGAAGGCACTGCTTTTAGTTATTTAGTAAAACACGCAGTGCATGCAGTGACTAACATTCAGATAAATGTCGCTGAGCAGCTGGTAGGGCTGAGGGAGCCTCTTGCTCAAGGACGCTTACAGGTTAGGCTGCGGACCATTGGGGATGGGACCAGCACCTTTTGGCTTGGAGAGTAGACAGTCTAGCCACTATACCATCCTGCTATTACGGGTGGTGGAGCCACCCGTAACATTTACACACTAATATCTACTCTAATGTACCTCAAGTAATACCGGCTCTATTATGGAAAAACCGACAGCAGGGTTAAAAAATAATGAATGGCCTCGGCCAATAAGAGTAACATTGGGACGGTTCAACTTCAACTCACTATCCCGTTAAGTCCAGTGCTAAAGAATGTGATGGGCTACATATAAAATAAAAAGAGTTGAATTATAAAATGGAAATGGTTCTGGAAGAGCCTCTATGCTATGCATTAAGGGTCCACCTGTTGCTATATGAAACCCAGATAGTGTTGAACAGAGATGGCGGTCAACAGGAGAAAGGGATTGTCGTTTTGAGGCGTTTGTATTTGTTTAAATATATGATTAACCACGTCAAGTAACAAAAGTCATTGCTTTATGTTCTAACGATACTGGTTTTGAGCGCTGACCTACAGCAAAGTAAAACAACAGCGATCGTCGGAAGGCCTGGGGGACCCCGTTACCTTGACGATAAGGCTGGAGAAGCGCAGGTTCTGTGTGTAGGAGATGTTGAGGCGAGCCCCATAGGCGTTCTCCCCTTTATTGTCAAGACGCACGTCAACCACCACCCTCCGCCGCTGGCTCTCTATCACCCTGACAGCTGGGTCGGTGCCGCCGCCAGCCAGGCCCCGGCAGTAAGCACCGCTGGAGGGCAGCGGCTGGTCGCAGAACTTCCTGTGAAGGGAGACGAGGTAATGGACAGCGAAGGAGAACCAGGGCGAAGACGTGAGGAGAGGTGAAGGGGAGAGGAGGCAAAGAGGTGTGTCTGTGTGTGTGTGTGTGTGGTGTGTGTGTGTGTGTGTGGTGTGTGTGTGTGTGTGTGTGTGTGTGTGTGTCTGTGTGTGTGTGTGTGTGTGTGTGTGTGTGTGTGTGTGTGTGTGTGTGTGTGTGTGTGTGTGTGTGTGTGTGTGTGTCTACCTGGGAGTGATCAAATCCGTGACGCTCTGCAGTGCCAGGTCAGGTATACACCGATCATCCTCATCACAGCCATTCCAGAAAGGAAGCTATAGCAGAAACACAATTTCTCTGAATTATTTTGAATACGTTATTGATCGTTTTTTGAATTTCACATTTCGAGGAGACCCGTTCAATCAAGCCATAACATGCCAATACATTAAAGTGAAAGAGCACTTTATTTTACCTCCGTCTTTGAAACAGTGGGCCAAGTGTCATCTAGGATAGGGCCTTGTTCTAGATCTTGCATCCCCACTTGTACAGCAAAGACTATTGGCCGTACATAGTCAGTAGTCTCCTAAAATACATACATAGCCTTGTTAACAGAGTTTACAAAACATTACATAAGTGCACTAGGCCTTGTCCATGGAACTTGTTAGCACAAAGTTTCTACATTTAGAAACATTGGTTAACATTTTGAATAACTGCAGCTTTAAAGCATAAATAAAGGATAAGCAAAAAGTGGATTCCTCATTTATGAAGCATTGCTCATTCATTACTTGTCATTAGTAAGCTGTTCATAATCAGTTATCAATTATTATCAAGATAATTTGATAGTGGTTTATAAGATAATTTCTAAAGGTTAATGATTTACTTCATATAAGCAATGTGTTAATAATGCTTTATGAACACTTAATAATGCTGACCTTCCTGAATAGTTTAAGTAGTTAGAAAGCAAGGATTTTGAGTGAGCTTATCTAAAGTACTTTTGCCTTCCTTAGCATTCATAAACGACATAAATGCTGGATCAATAGATTCAGGTAGATAAAATGCATTAGTTAAGTCCTTTTTGTGAGCTCATCTTATGTGAGACTATCAATGCCTTACTTGGCAATTATAATTGATATCTAAATGCTGGAAGTGCCTCAAGCACCATTGCTGCAGATTTAGGGCAGAGTCATCACAAGAAGTGCAACTGATGTTTTCTAAATACTTGGCCTAATTATGAATTGCAGCAGTATTCGGAGTTCATCTTGCATTATTAGTACGTTCAATATTTAGCAAATCCTCAACTGATTTCTTTTTTAAAATGTCTCGGAACAATGCTTTGTAATGTTGAATTCACTAGTACACGTGTTTTATACAGTTTGTAGCATGTCAACACAACATGCAATCAGAACACAACAATCGTCTTTTCTAAACAATGCATTGTTTACTCAAATCGATAAGCTAAATAGTGAGAAAAAGATCAGTTCACTTTAATCAGGATTAGCTAATTACATTCAACTGGCGTTGAATGCCTGCAAATGATGCGTTCTGGTGGTTTCCCAACACTGGAAGGGTTGGTTAGATAATAAGTGTTAGATAATAAGTGGTTAGATAATAAGAGTTAGAAAGGTGGTCGCATTACCAACACATGGAAGTAGATGTGTTCACAGGTCTCTTTCCCAGCAAGCAGGGTCAGGTTCTGAGGTTGCAGATTTTCCAGGCTGTCCATAATGGCACGGGGGTTGAAACGACGCTCCGCAATAGAGACGTTGTATTTGATCGCTAATTGGCAACACAAAGAGAAAAAATAAGTAAATGCATTATACTATTTATTATACCTTTCATTATTCCTAAAACAATAATAATACAAATATACTGTATATTACTCTCACTTCTTTACTTAGGCCTTTTGTATGTATTTGGTGTAATCATAGTGGCATTTTTACCACTAGAATGGTCGGCTGTCTGAACTGGCCCTGTTCTCAACTGAACTGTTCAAATGAATGAACTGTTGACTTTGGCTGCAAAGGCACACGTCATCGCGGTACAACGCCATAGGCAGGGCCAGAATGATGTCCACCTTGGTGCTAACCATCAGCAAAACTATTGTGGGCACAACCCGGTATATTCTAGCACACTCTGGGTGCTCTGGCGGGAGTCCTGGAGCTCTATGTCTAAATATTATGAATCTCAAACGACTGCTTTGGGTTCTCCGACGTCTCTGGTTCTTCCACTTCCACGTCAATCTGAAGTACAGACTGAGTGGCGAAATGGAGAAGAAAGGGATTGTCGTTTGCAGACTCCTGGTACCCCCACAACGAGACTCATAGTGGGGGTTATCTCGGCAGCGGGGGAGCACCATCGCCCACATGGAGGAGAAAGGGATTGTTGCCTGTGATTGTTGCTCGGGATTATGGTGTTATGAGTCATAACACCAACAGCAGAACGGTTATCCAAATAACAAAAAAGTGTACAACACTTGCGTTACAGTGTGTGTATATTCAAACACACACATGTGGCGCTTTCACGGTCTGAGCTCATCGTCTCATTGGCGGGCCAAATTCCCTCATTTTGGTGGGCCAAAACTACGACGTTTTCTGTTGTGCAATAACGTAGTTATGCTACATCTTGGTGTGAGACTGGGTTTAAGGGACGTGGTTGGTTTCAGTTTCTGAGGAGGTCTGCTGCAATAATTGGAAGAATCAGATTGTTGTTTTGATGTATCCATAACTAGAGGGTAGACAACTAGATAACACTGTAAACCTTCTTAAGTAGAAAAAAACAACACTCCCATTAAAAATGCATGGGTTAACATTTCTTTCTGTGTAGCACGAAAAAGTCAGAGAAGCACTCCAATTCCAAATTTATGGGATTACATTTCGTTCTGTTTGGCACGAAAGAAGTCAGACAATCATGCTCTGGAAAACCATTTCCGTGCGCATGAGCACAAAATCTTGTGATACCGGGTGTGTTGGCAACATTTTAATGAAGGCTTAATGGGGACATATTATGAAAACATCACTTTTCCTTGGATTTGGGGTGTTGTTTTGAGCCTCTGGCACTCCCACACGCATACAAACTTTGAAAAAAGTCTGTGCATGAATTTTTGAGTGAGATATGCATTTCTGAAAGTACCCAGCCTACTGTTACAAAACGAGTGAGCCAGTTTCGGCACCCCCTCCTCAGTGTCGGCCCTAAGGTGGCGCATTTGGGGGCTGTGCCCCCCCCTAGCGGTCATTAATGCCCCTCCTACCACAGGTCATGGCGTGACCAAAGAAAATCCCTTTTAGTTAATCTTTTAATATTAAATGTGCAAACTGTAACTAAATAAATGAACGGGAAAATCGCATCATTTTGGTTGTGCATGCATAGCAGCAGGTTGGGCTTGGTCAATGCTCATTGGTTGCGGAGTAAACTTGTTACATTGGATTCAACATAACGTTGAGCTGCAGCGCGCAGAAGCCTGGTATGAATGGTAAATAATATAGTAGACAGTTTGTCCGCCTATATCATAGACAGTTAGCCTAATTATCAACAAAAAATGGTTTTCCGAAAATTGCTTAGCCTTACACGCAAATGCACAAGTGAATGGAAGGACACAGTTCTTAGACGTTGTTCATTTGACTTGAAGTCAGCGCTGGCTTTCTGTATATGGCCTGGTGTCATTTCTGCCTGGCGCGTGGCTTGTCCAAGAGGCTACTTGCTACCCCAATGCGTGCCTAGCGTCAGCGGACCTGTTCTGTTACTTATGTTATCCAGGGTGTTTTTGGAGGCTTTTTTGTGGAGGCTGTTGTCTAAGGGTTATAACCAGTGGCAGTCCTACTTAATGTTTTTTGTTTAATGTGCATAAACTGTTGAGAGGTAAATCAACTGTTTCTGACATATCAGAGGTGGGTGAAGTGCATTTATTTGCGTTTAGCCTCCATGACCGCCCTCCGCCTTTTACATTCGTCTTTGTGTGTGTGGCTGCGTAAACTTTGTGCAAAGAGCTATTACCACATAGCCTCGACAACAACAACAACAACAACATATTGTTGCTAAAAAGTAATTCATAATTAGCCTAATAATATAAAGAAAAATGTGTTTCGTTTTTGATAGCATTTCTGCTGTGTTTGACGATGAGGTCACCACTGAGTTCAAATACTTCTCAAACGGCAGTGCCCCCCCCCCCCCCCCCCTCCAGTAGATCTGCTCTGGCGCCGACTCTGCCCCTCCCACGTAGGAAGGGGGGGACATGAACATTACCTCCCACTTCCCCACACCCCTCCAATAGGAGCACAGCTACGATTTTGTGGACCAGTGGACGAGCAGCTCCGGCTAGGGCAAACACCATAAAACAACACCAATGTGCTTTTAACCTTTTTCTGCCAAAAGACATGCAGCTGACACTTGACATTATGGGACAATATCAAGTAAAACTATTTCAATAAATCATTGATTGGTAAAATAGGATTCTCAAGTGCCTTTTAAATGGCAGATAAAATGTTTAAATGCTAGACTTGTCATCTAATGGGGCACTGTGAATCCCTTTCGCACTCTTACGTTAAAGAGTATATTAATTACCTAGTTTGCAGCATGACTGTGAGGTGTGCAGGTGATGGGTGAAGGCAATATGGAGTGTATAAGACAAGGCATTCGTCCTAGGTCAGACGTTAAGGATTTGGAGAAGTAGGACGGCACTTCAGATTAACCGTCCCTGTGATACTGATAATGGACACAGAGAACATCCCCTGCCAGTTTGCCGTTCAATTTACACATAATAAAGTCAACGTTTGTACTTCTTTGATGCTTAAAAAGCTTTTAACCGAGAGGACATTGGCATGAGGTAAGTAGGTGCTTTATGGAGGCTGTAGTTTCAGTTCATATACCCGAGAGAGCCGACAAACAACAGCACATCTGCCATTCATTACTAGCCAGACAGACAAGCGCGCGAGCCAGACAGAGCAAAGCGTGCACACACCACCACACACACACACACACACACACACACACACACACACACACACACACACACACACACACACACACACACACACACACACACACACACACACACACACACACACACACACACACACACACGGCTAACAAGGGGAAAATTAAATGAATCCACTGGATATGGCCACAGAGGAGAAGATCCCCCTCCCCACATACACACTTGTCTCATGGATTTCATCAAGATGTTGATTCGACAGGGGTTAAGTGGAAACGCGAATGAAACCTTAGCGCCGTCCCTTCTCCATTCTATTCAAACAAGCAGGGAGCAGAGAGTCCCCTGCAGGTGTGGTCCACAGACGCAGGCAGCGCCCCCCAACCTGCTTCCAACAGGGACACCTGCACAGCCCAGTATAGTCCCCCACTTATTACACCACAATAATAACCCACTCATTTAAAGGTGCCGTGTGTTAGATTCAACAGCTTCTATTTGAATGTAGATATCCATGAGACAAATGCTCAACCAAATCTCTTTTGTTTGACTGTAGGCCGCTTCCAACTAATTTCTGACCAATCAAGGCATCTCTTCCCTGATGGGGGAATCTCCATCTTGCCTGTCAATCACTTGCGTGCAGACAGCGTTACCCTCTCAATGGCGTATAAACGTAAGGGAGGGAGGGAGGGAGGGAGGGAGGGAGGGAGGGGAAGAAATACTGTTCTCCTCTGCTCTTTTCGACCAGAGGAATAATCATGCTGTACAAATGTGAGTAATTCCACTGTTATTGTATGCAGACGGCCCGGTCTTCCTGTCATAGGCTGCTTTAAAATTGTACAGGCAAGGGAGTGGGGGGCTAGGAGTGGGGGAGGGAGCTGGATTAATGTTTCTTACCGATTTCCTGTGTGGGATTCAAGGCCGTCCTGCCGGTGACATTGAGACAAACAATGGCCGACATGCAGGTCACATCTTTGCCACCTCTCTGGCAGTCCTTCACGAAGATGTTCACCTTGTTGGGCTCGAACCTGATGTTGGCGTTGATCCTCACGACGCTGCGTGACCTGTTGATCAATAGCCGTTGTCTGCTGACCATCACGTTTGGCTGTAATGCCATGCTTGGATAGATAACACATCCAGGTCGATCAAGTTTGCATACCAATCCATGTCCGTCCATGATGGCACCCATTGGATTCCTAACCCTCCCTGGAGAAACCTTCCTTCGTTTCTTCTTTTCTTGCATGATATTTAAGGGACTTGCTCTTTCTTTCCTCCTTTTCTTTGGGGGCTAAGCTTATGGGGGTGGGGGGGGGGGGTCATAAAATGTGGTATTTTGTATGGGAAATGTTGACATGCATAAGTCGTTTCAAGCAAAAAAAATAATTAGCCCTTCCCTGACAGCCTGTGGAGGGTTGAATTCAGAGGGGTCAGTAATAATAATGAATTGCTGCTTCGGCCAGGTAGTCCCTTTAAGAACTACACATATAATTGACTTGACTTTAATCAGGTTTATCGGTGGGAATGTTAAAAATATGGTAGGAGATTAAGACTTCCCATATCTTTAGTTATTAATTGACTCAATTTATTAGCAAAAGCCATAGCAAAGGTGTTAGATAAGAGGTAGTGAGGCAGCGTTTGTGGGAAATGGAGGTCCCATCTTTGGAAAGAGATAAGCTAAATACACTTTTTCGAAAATCTCTGAGCAGAGATTAACCCTTTACATCTATTAGCATTTATCACAATTTATTATTTTTAATTGATCTATTAATTTGCACACCAAAACACATACCTCCGGGTTACATTGTAGGCCAACAATACGTTACTTCATGTTATGTTTAGTTCAACGCCAATTCTGTATCAAGTGAATGGCGCACCCTGGACGGATCAACAATCAAGGAGTCTCTTCTATTGCTTCTATGGCCCAATCCTATTTCTACCCCTTACCCCTTCCCCTTACCCCTTCAAAACAAGGGGGAGGGGTAAGGGGAAGGGGTAAGGGGTAGAAATGGGATTGGGCCTATATATCAAACGCAATAGCCACTACACACACACACACACACACACACACACACACACACACACACACACACACACACACACACACACACACACACACACACACACACACAACACACACACACACACACACACACACACACGCGCGTAAAAGCTTCATCCCGATGTGCGTGGTCGGACTTAAAAGGGGCGGTACCAACCAGAGCAGAACGGCAGCACCATAGGAGCCCACGGCCAGGTCCACCAGCCCGTCCTCGTTCATGTCCATCCTCCCGTGGATGTTCTGGCCGAAGTAGCGCAGGCCGGGTGCCAGGTCAGCAGCCGCTATCCTCTGGACCGCAGCAGCGAGGGAGGGGACAGGACGAACACATGGCATTACTCTAAATATCCCGTTCTCCTGCCCAGTATTGCCAAGAGGATGTTCACGGTGAAAATGGAGCGTTGTACTATAATATTACTGCTACTGGTGTTATTTGTTTGAACAGCAGCGCTAGTTGATGAGGTTCGTTAATGGATTCATGGCTTATGTACTCCAGTATAATGACATCATATTCTGTGAATGTTTACAGCCACTACCGTTGAGTTTATAAACCTCCACTGCATTTGGACTGTGCCTCTCCATAAACAAACTCAAATAAATCCTGGTAGTTAGAACTTCCACCCAGCACCATTGCTCAGATTGATTATGATGAACTTACCTGTTTGTATTTGCGAAGGATGCGATTCTGCTGGCTGAAGAAGAGATAGATGGCCCCCTTGTGGTCGTCCTCTAGGGGGGCTCCCACTACCAGGTCATTGAACCCGTCCCCGTTGAGGTCAGGGACAGGGGCCAGCGATGAGCCAAAGCGAGCATTCTGTCCACCGTTGTGGATCTCTAGCGCACCCTCAAGGATGAACCGGTTCTGAGGGAGGGAGGAAGGGAGAGAACAAGACAGAGTGCAGAAAGATTGAACACCGTTACAATGACTTGTCTAATCGAACCTGAAAAATAAACATGGAAAGGACATAGCAAGTGTGCAGCTTTTAAAAGTTATTTTAAATTGAGCAGTGCCATGATCTATGCTACCTCCATTCGAACTTATGGGAGAAAATGACTGAGGTTTAAAGAAACTATGAGAAACATCTTGCCCACATGATTTGACACCTGTGTGGAAAAAGGCTGAGTTAGGTCCAATCCCATTTCTACCCCTTACGACTTCCCCTTACCCCTCTCTCTTGTTTTGAAGTTACTAAGGGGAAGGTGTACCCCTACCTTCCCCTTAGTACCTTACGCCTTAAGGTATTAAGGTTATATAGGTATACAAGTATATGTTGTAAGTATTGTTACAATTAAAGCTAAACACTTCATTAATATATTATCTGGCCCATTTGAAGGAAAGGTCAACAAATGCCTACATCCTGAGGGACATTTACACGTGTCACTCATTCACACCATTTGCCTTTCAACTAACACTAAGGCCCCGTCCACACGGAGCCAAAACGGGCGAAGACGATCCGGTTTCATTTTATGTGGTTCAGGAATATATCCGTAAAGACGGAGTCATTGCGAAACCGCATCGAGCTGTAGAAACGCTGTAGTAAATATTCAAGGCGCTGGTTCTCCACAGAAAAAAAAGGAGGAGCGAATCAAGCCTGCGCGCTGTGTACAAACAAACATACAGTCGTGGAGGCGATTAAACCTTTTAAATTGAACAGACATATTTTTTTTATGTACAGTTAATAATTCAATTTCCCAAGGGGCTGTATTTAAAGCTACAAAAAGAATACAAATAAAAATGAAATAAAAATTCAAGGCAACTCTGACATCTCCCAGCTGGTGGGGGAGGGCTAATGACGTCAGCGTCTGCGTTTCAGGCTTACTCACGAATTACAACACGAAAGCGCATAGGTCCGTCTTTATTTGAATCCACCCTAGGACCTGGTTTCTGAAAAGAGTGTTCTCGGGCACCGGGTCCGCCGGATCCTTTTGGACGGTCGGCCCGAACGCACAAGACTTTTGGTTTCACCAAAAAAATGGCTCTGTGTGGAAGGGGCCTGAGTGTCATGTAAACGCACTGAAGTCAGTCATTGTGTTTACATGCACTGCTTAATCCGATTACAGTCATAGTTCGACTTTACATGGATGATGGCGGTGAGAAAATAGATTTATTGGCCAAAGCATGTCATACCCCGGTACGATAGGTGGCGCTGTACCCATTTCAACTAGAGGTAATAGAGCCACCGGCTGACCTCTTTACATCTCCAGCAACAACAAACTCATTCGAGACAGATGTGTTCAGTAGACAGCTGTCAGTTCAGGTCCATGTCATTTCTCCGACACTCCATGGATCCGACCTCTCAATAACCCAAAATATTCCCATTGGTGACCAGTAGTCTGACGTCCCTTTATTTAGAAAAAAAATAAACCCTCTACTCGGACATCCCATGTTCCAACTATATAGGTTTTTGTGGAACACCTCCAATAATCTAATATCTGAACCAACAACATCAAGTGAAATAAATTTTCTCTAGCCTATTAACACATTTCAATGTTGCATGCCATGTGACTGTCTGCCAGGGAGTCCTCCAACGCAGTCTTTCAGATTCATTATATCTGAGAATAACGCTGTCAGTTCGGCCGCGCAATGAATGAATAAAGATCGTAAACACATCGGAAGAAAAAAATATATATTTTGACAGATGTGCCTGAAGTTACTACTTTACAACCTTGTTGATGACCACCATCACACGGATGAAAACAATCTTTTCACATCCGTTTTCCTTGGCAGCATTTCAGGAATTTCTCCCTATTAATGTACTCATTGCAAAAATACATCTAGCTGTAGAAAGGATGTAGTTCATAATCCAGGCCTAAATGTGGCACTGATTCTACACCAAAAAAAGCAAACCGAACATCAGCAGTTTTACCCAAACTTGTCGATTGGGCAGAAACTACATTTTAATGCACAGTTAGCAATTCAATTTACCAAGGGGCTGTATTTAAAGCTATAAAAAAAACCTGATCTAATCAAACAAAAACAAATTAGACGGAAAGCTCACCTTGGGAGGGCGGGCAACGACTTCATCGTTTGTGTATGGCGTCCTTAAGAATCCTAACTCGAAAACACGGAGACGTTTTTCTCTTTTTCTGTATTTCACCCTGTGACCTTGTTTCAAAAAAGTGTGTTTGCAGGCACCGAAAACACCGGGTTCATCTGGGCGGTCGGCCCAAATGTCAACCTGGTCCTCATGCGCATATACAAACTCAGCATATCGGCCATAAACACGACCAATATGTTCAGACTACAGAGAGGTCTTGCAACAAGAAGATAAAATAAGTCCATCAAGCTGGCACATATGGTCAGGAGATGAGCTCAGGTTGTGGGTGCGTTACGACTCCTTGTTCCATGACTTACTTCAGGGTTTCAGCTAACAGACGCGTCATCTATTTATCTAAACAACTGCTCTGACTGCTGTCCTGAACTCTTCAGCAGCTGTCAAACTCAGCTGTTTGTTTTTCCTCATTGCATTTGTTCTCAGTCTGCTAATCATTCGCTACATCAATAGACAAAAGCCATGAAAGCCGGAGATCAAATGAGCGCCTAAGCCTGCTTTATGTTCCTTTGTTTTCAACCAGAGATTATAGGAAATCTTTCATTTTACGGTCTTTCACTGTGATTCTAAAAGCCATTCTGAGCTGTTGCTGAATCAAAGGAAAATCGCTGGATTTCCATAAAGATTTTCTTATTGCATGTCCAACATAAAGCGACTTTGGGGGATGTGGTGGGATAGTAAACCTCTGAAGAATGAAGTTGTATTTGAAATTAGAATCCTATGTGTGTGACTGTGGAAATTAATTTTCTACTTGGTTTTCCAATTATTGATTCAAAAATATTTCTGTTTCAGCCTATAGAGTATAAATAATGGCCATGATTTGAAAGGAAACTGCCGATGCAGAGAGTGAACTGATCTGATGGTTGTGTGGTCAAGCGAGACATCGAGGTTGAGGGAGTTAGACAAGATAGTGTGTTGAGTAATCTGTTCTGCCTCAAACAGAATGACACCGTGGGGAGAATATCACCATCACTTCGAGTTCCCATGAGTAAATAAAAAAGGTTACCCTCTCGAATGACATTTTGTGTATTCAAAGTTTACAAATGAGGTTTACAGCAGCCTTGAAGTATTTAAACGAAAAAAGCTAGTTTTACTCATCCATGTACCATGTGAAATAAATATTTTCAATGCAAAATTAGGGAAACGTGAATGTTACTGTATTAAACATGATGCAGCCATTAGTGCAATAACCTCCACTTGGATATGGACATTGTAATAATTTGAATAATCAATCTCTCAGTGATCATTGATCATTGTTTCCCATCGTTTCTTTTGGAGTCCTTATATTCTAATGCAAGTATAGTTCTGCTTGTCAGTCTGTGTCTGCAGGAGAACTAAATACGGTGGACTGTACTGACAGTAAAGTGATGAGAGTATCCAAGCAGCTGGTCTACTCTATCGAGCCAATGTTGGGAGTATTTTGAAACCTGAAGAGTAACGGAGCAGGTCAACTGACGTTCATCTCTCATAATGACCAGGGACAGCCCAGACATTTCTTTTGCGTCTTCTACGTTCCAACCTTGAATAAAAAGGGTTGGAAGACTTCCTCAAAGAGGTGAATTCTTTCCTTTCCTCAGATTCATACAAGAATAATAAAGGTTGTCAACTAGCACTTTGTCAACTGGCAAGGATATCAGACCTGCATGACTTGGAGTGATTCGTCTACCTGCAGATCCAGGGTATTTCACTGATGACCTGGAAGGCCCCAGGAGTTTGTCCCACACATAGTGTGAGGCAGTCTGATTCACTCGTTTTCACAATACGCAGGGACACTTAATTAGGGTCTGCTGGTGTCTACCAGTGTCTGGAACTGGAGGGCCCAAGAACGTATGTTTGCAAAGGTTCTGACCACATTCATACATATGTGTGCCTTACTTTGCCAACATAGTTAAAAAATGTACACAAATTGTCCTTGTGGTGCATGCGTTTCATACATACATGTGTATTAATTTTTTTGTGTATTTGTGTGAATGCTTCCTCTTCAATTAATTGTGGCAATTATTTTGCAAAGGGAAGCAATTTGGTTTGTTTTTTAATGTTTTTTCTTTTGCTTTACCTGAACAATGTGAAGTTGTGTAAATGCACACCTGCGTGTGAGTGTCGTCTGTAGGGTGGCGTATACACACCAGCTCTGTGACTCTGTAGATGTAGACCTTGCCCTTCTCCATTCCTCCACTGAAAAACATGGGCGCCGCCACCAGGAGATTGTCCGTCACTCCGTCTCCGTCTATATCCAGAGGGGCTATCACACTGCCATAGTAGGAGCCGATCTGCAGGAATCACACACACACACACACACACACACACACACACACACACACACACACACACACACACACACACACACACACACACACACACACCACACACCGACACACACACACACACACACACACACTTTTTTGAAGTGCCTCCGTGTTCACCCTGCACTGTATAGTAGTTAGTCAGTCCATCACTTAGGCCTACTCACTATAAGTATGGCCTATTCTCATATAGAAAAAACAAAGCATTTGTGCTCGATGCTTGACTAATCAGCTGTTTGATGACGAATAGAGTCAGGAAGGGAAAATACGGTTCTGTATTGTGTCGGTAGCGTGGGAGGCCTGTCTAGACGCTACAGTAAGACTGAGTGTCATTGGCTAGAGAGTCAGTGACTGCCTTCTAAACAGGAAACAGCTGTGTGTAGAAACATCCTTTTTTGCAGGATAAACGTATTCAAGCAATAACTTTTGGATGTGATGTCATAAACTCTCGGGAGACCTCGAAGGCCTTTCACCTGACAGTACTGAGGATTGCTCTAGTAGCAGTAGGCTGATAGTAATATATATATATATATATATATATATATATATATATATATATATATATATATATATATATATATATATATATATATATATATATATATATATATATATATATATATATATATATATATATATATATATATATAAACTCTCGGAGACCTTGCTATTCCATGTTTGAATTAGGCCACCTGAGGTCTAGTGGCACATGTAGGGGGACCAGCCAGAAGGCAGTTGCGTTAGTATAGACGCGAGATGACAAGAGCCTGGACCAAAACCTTCATGGCCGTCTGGGCCTTGTGGCCTCATTACAATACAATTTCTTATACTGACTGAAGCCTCTTCAATTTAAAATTGCATTGATAGTAACTCTATGAAGAAAATCTGATTTAATTGAACTGCAACATGTAAAAAGGTCTGCTGAAGGGAGCCAAATCAAGAGTTGACATATAAAAACAAAGTTTTTATATGTCAAGTTTCCGATATCAAGTTTGACTGTTATGGACACCTTCACAGAAGGTTCAGTTTCCTTGGATGGCAAAATGTGATTATGAAACATTTATGAGCGTGTGGTAAAACCGTTGAAGACTGCCAGATGTAGTCGCCTGGTAACTGGTCTCCACGGTGACAAGAAATAATAAGGGATTAAGGGCACACAGATGTTGAGTTGGGTAGAATGCTTGCCTTTGATAAAAACGGCAGGATTGAACCTACATAACAATGTTTTTTAGCTAGGTTTAGTTATTGCATTGAGGGTAATTAGGGCAAAAATAGTTAGGTCATATTTTTTTATGTTTAGAATGAGGTACACACTTCTACATGTTAGTGTTAGGGAAATAAGTCGAAGTAGTTACATTTAGGTATTGGTTAGAGGGGGTTCATTTAATTATTGTGCAGGAGAGAAAGTGGTTCAAAGTCATCCTTAAGGGGTTATTAGAGATACCCTTGAGGCACAATCATTAAAAATGGAACCAATGGAACGGTTATATTATGTTATGTTAGAGAATAGACATAGACGGACATACTGTAGTCTGAATATTCCCTGAGTTTGTATATCCCCCAATGCCAAATAAACTAAGTCAGACAGTACAGACCTCATGAGTACCTAAACCGAGTGCTGTGGCAGTGGAATAGAACGGTAGTTAGGGTTAGCTTGATTCTAACACAGGGATCTCAAAGATGTAACAGTGAGGACAATGTTAAAACAGTATTAATTT
Source organism: Melanogrammus aeglefinus (assembly GCA_900291075.1). NCBI lineage: Eukaryota > Metazoa > Chordata > Actinopteri > Gadiformes > Gadidae > Melanogrammus > Melanogrammus aeglefinus. The sequence continues at coordinate 624,675 of OLKM01000065.1, forward strand.
TTCTCATGGAGCATTCACAATATTGCAAATTGGTACAATGTTGCTGGGGAAACACTTAGCTTAGTATAACATCAAAATGATGTAGAGCGTACCTGCTGGCCTTTGAGTGAATGCAGAATGGTGAGGTTTCCGGTGTTCTTCAGGGTGAAGATGATGACTTTGCCAGTGTGGTTGAAGCGTGGGGCTCCAGCAACAAGAAGACGACCACTTCTGGCCGAAACCACAGATGTTACTGCATAACCTGGCGGCACAGGGAAAACGCACTTTAAGACCAGCATAACTAACACACTACATTACACATGGACATTTTAAAAGCATTTTTTATGGGTGATGGTACAATAACCATAATTTATTGGAAAGGTATTTTTGGTTTATCTCTTTTCCTCTTGCTAGGCCATATAATACTCTTGCATGCTTCTCTTCTTGAAAAGAATGAAACGTGTATAGCTCAATACCTACAATTGACAACTTTTGCATTATTAAAATGACAGCAATAATCCCAAAATGTAAATATATATTTATTGGTAAGTTTATTTAACAGTAAAAAGGGTGCCGTGTTCTCTCCCCCGCACATGTTAAAGTGATTTAAAGCACCATTCTCGTTGTACTCAGGGAACAGTGTTAACTTTGACCCCAATGTCAGATGCATAAATATGTCATTGGTAATTGCCAAATATATTATACTTAGATGATATAAGCACTCCCCAAAGCAGAGCGTCAATCTCAAAGTGAAGAATAATGTATATTATCCACACATTTAAAAAACAGACCAGCAGTGGTACACAGAAATAAAATAAAATATAACCGCAAGCGGTGTTTAACGGGGTCTGAGCAAAATTAAAAGTCAAGAACACACTAATGGAAGATAAGATAAGATTAGATTAGATATATATAACATATAATTGTAATATTTAAGGAAAGATGTTCCACTTTTAAACCTGAACTGCAGCCTCATTCACATGTTCAAAATGTCGATTGATAAGCACACAACATCCAGAAAACTCAAAGCACACATTTCTCAAGTGAATTAAGGGCTTAGTATCCACCTAATAATAGTCGTGTGCTTTTTATACAATAAAAAAAATGCTCATATAAGAAAAATGGGCTAGCTGCTCAAACTTTATTGTCCAATATTTCCCAAATGGAACTGGAAAAAAACAATTACGTATGTTCGATGATTTTTGTGAGGCTTGGTCTAAAGATTTTATGTGGCGATTTTGGTGAATTTTTGATTATTTAGTAGCCTGTGAATCTTTTTATCATATTTAGCTTTAATATGAAATTGTGGGAAAAGTAAAAATTCTTAGGGCATAAGACCCAGGGTTTTATAAATGCATCTGATTCTAGAGATTAATATTCTGAAAGAATTTTGAGTCCAGGTCAATCTGGTGGGGAGAAATAAGACTAATTCATGATTTTTTACAATAGCACCACCCAGGATGCAGTACCACAAATTTGGATTTATGGTAGTGGGGGTTATTGGTAGCCATACCTGAAAATTTCACGAGTTTTCTTACGGTATAGGCTGCAGTATGACTTTTACAGAATTTGAGGGAAAAAAAACGTTACAGAAACAGTAGGGGACCAAGCAGTTTTGCTGCTCGGACCCCTAATAAAGAAATATGTATTTGTGCAAACAGTTAGTATTATATTGATTCATCAATACATTAAAGGCGTGTGTAAGATTTAAGAGCAACAATTTGAGTATAATCTGTTTGAAATGGCATAGTATTCCATCAGCTCTGCCTGAATGATATACAATGAATGATGAATGAATGAAAATATCTGTTTAGAGTTCACGGTGCCTGTGTCTATATGAGACCATTTACATTTTAGGCCATTCCAAACCAATCAGGGAATCCATCTGGTCTGTCAATCAAATTAGCGCATACAGCATTATATTCTTATTGGTGCAGAGAATGAAGGGTGGGAGGGAGCGGAGAGGGAGGTTGAGTTTGTATGGGTTGATTAGTTAACACATCTTGCTCTCTTCTGCCAAGGATATGGGGATATGCAATGTATTAAGCTAATAAAACATATTATCCTCAGCTGTCTCTTGAAGGGTCACCAGATGTAATCTTTAGCAATTACATTACATTGCAATTATTAAGCTCACACCTTTATTTGAAGGGACTTACAATAAATGCATTCAACCATGAAGATGCAACCCAAAAAGTGCAAGAAACTGCTCTTTTTACTCAGCGATATCAGTTCCGTGATCCCTCCCTTTATTTCCAACTCTGCTAATTCATTTCCATTTGGGCATTTCTATGAGTTGGTTGGCATCTGCTCCTCATCATCATCTCACTATGAGTGTCCAGCAGTGCACTATATATCATAATCAGCCAACAGGTGTGTTCAGCAGTTCCAACTCATTAAATGTATTTAAGTTTAGAACTAAAGAAAGCTGTTGGCGTTCAGATTCTGTTTGTTTTAGAATGTCAAACAAACCTGTCACCTGATTGGACGATCTTCGAGGGGTCATGTTGAAATGGTTTGAACTTTGAGCACAGCACCAAGGCGGAGAATAGTAGCCGTTGTCAGGGCTCAAGGCAGCGTAAACACTAGGTTGGACTTCCAGTCCCCAACTCCAAAGGCGCACGTTGACAACGGCTTCGGGCTGTCCCACAACAATACCTTTTTTTCAGTAGTGCCACCCATGATATAGTCTCACTGGAGTCGGCCAACCCTCCTACTCACCCAGGTAGGCCCCGTGGTTCTTCAGCTCCTCAGGGAACTCCTGAGCGTAGGAGGACTTAGGGGGGATCACCTTCCCTTGCCGGGTCTCCTTAAGCACAGCTCCGTTCCAGTCATAAGCCCCCACGGCTCCCACCAAGATGCCGTCCTGCAGGGAAAGGGACAGATGAATGGCTGACACTACGTTGTGTTAAGATACCACAGCTAATCCGTGGGGTGCTGTGCCGGCATGCACCTCACACACTGTATGTATGCAGACTCATCTTGGGAAAGGGCTGCCGTTATTGTTCTATTGTTTTGTTTTTTTAATTGTATATTATGTTTATGGGACAGCTTTCTGAAAAGATAGTCGTTTAAAAGGCTATAATGAAAACAAAAGGCATCAGAGGAAGTGACTATCCCTGGAATGTAAACATAAATGCTTAAATTGGCAACATTCCACCACCGTGAGTCACATGGTCTCTACGGTGGGAGGAGAGCCCACCAGTCCAGGGCAGACGATGGTGCTACTACGCAACCAAGACATGCGTCTACGTTGGCTGAATGATTTTGCCCCTTTTTTTTGCCAGCGTTTGCTTTAAAGCATTAAATGACACAGAACCTAACTTTATGCATCCACAACAAACACATTTTACTGACCCCGACTTACATCCTTTTCCCAAATGTGTTTAAATAACAATGTCATGATGGAATAGATAATAGCAGACGGGCAGTATTAACAGACTGAAAACATTTGTAAAGAAGAGAGGCAAATAAATGAACCTCATGGGAAACATCATCTTGAGTTCCCTAAAGTGAATGCTTTATTAGTTTGGTAAATAGTTGCCCACTGGAGGAGATGTAGATTGGAATTACTAACGTGGTTAGCATTATTAACCGTGGTTTGCATTATTAACCACACTTTGAATCCATGAAAATAAAACTTTAAAAGGTCCCTAAACGTCTCAGTTTCATGCCGATCACAATATGCCGAGAAAGTATTTTCCAATGTTAGCATATGTTGAATCACTTGTTATTCTTTCTCAAGAAATGGAAAAGCCTTGTTACCAAACTTGCTTTAGCCCAACGTGAAACGTCTGTCAGCAATGTAAGGTTTTGTGGTTCTCTGTTTGGCCCAAATGGTCACTATGGTAATTGAAGCAACTTCCAAAACAACATTATGTACCAGTTATTTTGCCATTTAAGGTACCGAGCAATTCTACAATATGTCCTGGCTTGTTTTTTTCAGTCATCATTATTTCAGAGCAGGCCATAATTGTGGTTCAGTGGCCTTTCCGGTTGCCAATTTGACATCAGTGCAGGGAGATAATAGCTAAGTCCAAGAAACATGAATGAACATAATAAAATGCACACACCCAGTAACTTATTAAATCCAAGGCATGCTCGAATTGCTTGGTACCTTGAAAGATGAAAGATGAAAGAAAAGAATCAAGCCCTATTAGATACAAAGCTCTATAAAATCAGTAGTCCACATGTATGGTCAGAAGCTAATGTTAAACACTATTCTTGAGGGGCTGTGAGTATAGTAAAACGGTACATAGAGGAATTGCTAAGACACATGCCACATCTGGATATATACATAAGCAATATTCCGAAGCTGGCACATGTCACGTTCAACGAAACCATCTGGGATCTGTGATGGCATGCTTTTCTCCATTTAAGACCAGACTTTTTATTTTTGGTTGGCAAATAACATTTGATCCTGCTCTCAACACTCCAAGTTCATGGTTGACACCAGCCTTCAAGCTTCTCCAGCGCCATCCCTGGAATGCAGCAGTGAGGAGGACGGAGTTTCCAGTCATTCCTGCCACCCAGCTGCAACCTCTGGTCTCTATTTATTGTTTTTGGTCTAAAGCACCAGATATCTTTATTGCTCCCTAGACAAGTAGCGCTGTGCAGGAAAGCTGGAAATAAAATATCAAAGCTGTCGCATCAGCGCTAGTCAACTGTGGAATAATGGATGAGGGAGAGGGGGAGGGGGGGGGGGGGGGGGGGGGGGGAGTCATAAAAAATAAGGAATTTGTGAGAGAAGTACTCTGTGTATTCTATAACGTGTCCCTGTCACATCGCTCTGCTTAAGATGCGTCAGTGCAAGCCTGCAAGCCAACACACCTGCAGAGATGCACTCTGGGATAGCATCAAAGAATCATAGAACTGAAGAAGCAGGAGAGAAAAAGATGCCTATAGTCTGGGAACCAAAAATAAGTCAAATGGGCCGCTGTCTCAAGCATCTCAACCAATGACTAATATGGCTCTCCCTGGGGATACCACTGTATCTTATTCCGCTTTGTTGGGTGGCTGAGGTGGAAAATACTGTGGTGGATCTACTGCCAGGGGGCTCTGAAATCATTATGACCTGAAGCACACACACAGAGACAGAGACAGAGACAGACAATATAGGCCCCGTCCACACAAAGCAGATTTTTTGGTAAAACCGCATAAGTCTTGTGCGTTTCTGGACTCCGTCCAGACGGAGCCAGCGAATCCGGTGCCCGAAAAAGCACATTTCTGAAACCAACCTCGGAGTTGGTTTCAAATCTATCTGGACCTATGCGGTTTCGTGTTAGGATTCGTGTGGACGCCTGAAAAACAAACAATGACGTCATTAGACCCCCACCAGCTGGGGGACGTCAGAGTTGCGTTGAATTTATTTATTCATTATTTTATTTGTATTCTTCTTGCAGCTTTAAATAAAGCCCCTTGATAAATGTAATTACTAGCTGTACATTAAAAAGTATTTCTGCTCAATTTAAAAGGTTGAATCGCCTGCGCAGGCTGTATGCGCGCAGGCTGTATGCGCGCAGGCTGTATGCGCGCAGGCTGTATGCGCGCAGGCTGTATGCGCGCAGGCTGTATGCGCGCAGGCTGTATGCGCGCAGGCTGGATGCGCGCAGGCTGGATGCGCGCAGGCTGGATGCGCGCAGGCTTGATGCGCGCAGGCTTGATGCGCTCCACTTTTTTCTGTGGAGAACCAGTGCCTTCAATATTTACTACAGCGTTTCTACAGCTCGATGCGGTTTCGCATCGAGCTGTAGAATATTCGCATATCTCCGTCTTTACGGAGATATTCCTGAACCACATAAAACAAAACCGGAACGTTTTCACCCGTTTCGGCTCCGTGTGGACGGGGCCATAGTCTTGAGGAGACTGTGAATTAGTCCTAATGTAGAAAAATAGAAAATCTGTCTCATTGGATTTTGAACATAGAAAAGCCATTGAATTTTAAGAACTGAATATTTATGCATTGAAATAACGCATCTCGATTTTTCTCGTCTGAATTTAAGTAAATATTCAACGTTCAAAAAATTCAATATGCTAAATTTCGATGCAAAATTCTATGTGTAAATTTGAACTTGAATATCTTAACTTCCCCAAATTCAACATGCCAAATTGAGCTGCAAAATTCAATATAAGAAATTCAGGGTTAACATTGGGGGACCCAAGGAAGAGCAATCGATCCTAGATGCTAGATCGTGGTCAAGCAAGAAGAGCGAGCGGGTGTCACACAAAATTCTGCAACCCACCGCAAAGTTTGACCCCAGGAGTGCTGTTGCACATTTTCTGCAACATGCACAAGTTTGTAGCATAGGCAGGCAATAAGTTGTTTACGTGCGGAAACATGTGCAAGCTTAAAACGTAGCGTTAGTTTTGTGACACCAGGCGCACGTTAAGTGGCTGAAGCAAAACGGTTGATCTGCCTCTGTGGTGGCATAACGAGAGTGAACGAGCGTGCAGAGCCGACAGTATTGCGCAACCGAGTGGCATCATACAGATATGAGGATGACAAATTAAAAGCAGGTTGCTGTCGGACACTTCTTCCCGAGGCACGCCGTGCTTCCACTCCAACTACAGTATGCTGACGCTTCAGTGGCCACGCAGTGCACAATACTGTCGGCTCGTTCCACAGTGGGCAGCGGGGTTCAGATTGCCCCAGCATTACACCAATCGTAGGCAAAGGGACCTCGGATCGCCCCAAATTGGACTCTTAGCCCACTACAATTACTCTTACGCTGCATGGAAATCCAGCCAAGTCACTGCAATCGCGCACACACACACACACACACACACACACACACACACACACACACACACACACACACCACACACACACACACACACACACACACACACACACACACACACCATAAACCACAGTAAAAGGGTTAAAAACGGTGTGCATTATAACAAAAACATAAATCAAACATAAGATCCCCCACCCCCCTCTCCTTTTTATTGAACGCGCTTAATAAATATAAACTTGATTTGATGAGCATTTTACAGACTCATACAATGGATGGGCGTTTAGAACGGTCTACCATCGTTGCTTCTTTCCCAATAAAAAGCTAGAGCCAGTGTTTAATGACGTTGATTTACCTTTGAGCATTTCCTCTTATAGGCTACTGTGTTAATTGCTGTATAGAGTTAACGTTTGTATCAAGAAAGAGAGACCCATCATCACAGCCGTTGCCGTTGGACATGGCTAAAACCTGCTTTGCACATGCCTTCCTGCATCAAAGTCGGTTATTTCAATGCATAAATATTCAGTGACTGAAATTAAATGGCTTTTTATTTTCAAAATGCGATCAGGCAGATTTACTTCAATAGCAAAAAGAAAAGCCAGAAAAACATAATGGAAGATGCTGTTTGTCGTTGTCTATTAGCAGTTGGTATGTGGAGATGTGGGGGCAGATATGAACCTTACCTCTATGTTGTGAGAGGAGAAGCCAGCCTGGGACATCTGGAGACCAAACGCTGTCCCATTCTTACTGGTCCCTGAGGAAACCAAACAGGTGTTGGAAGTTCAGCACGACCCAAGAACTCCTCACTCCCATAAACACATGATGACAGCACAGGTACACTTGAACCACGTGTTAAAGGGATATTGGCGTTTTCATACGGCATCTTAAAGTGCTTTATTAAATGTTACGCTTAAGTTCAGAGAAACATTGTGGAAATACAATACTTTGCAAATACCTTCTAAACTGAAGATGCGTTCTCCAAGAGCATCCACAATGTCCTTTAAGGCCGACTCATCCGTCACGTTAAAGAAATGTTTGTCGTCCGGGTCACTAGCAATGTATTTGATTTCATTGAGAAAGGCTTCAGGATTGATTCCCCGACGGTTGTAGTAGCCAAGAACCTATGACAAAAAAATACAGAGGTGAATTCCAATCCATATAATATATCCTTACTGTCAGCCATCTTCAATTCAATTGTTAGTATTCGTAGACTATTTCTGTGTTCGATACAGCCATTTAAGGGCACCATGTCAATACAGTCAACAATTCCACTGGTTTCACCAACAAAATGACTTCAGACCTTTTATTAGATGCCAATAAACCAACGTCACCACCAGCTTTGACGGAAAATGTCATTAACCATACTGATTGGCAAGCATCAACTGTGGTCTGGAGCAGCTACAGCTTTCACTGCAGTGTAGCTTTGAATTTGGCTTTATTTGGCTTTAATACTCAGACACTGACGTTAAGTCCCCCGCTCGAGACCCAACTGTGTTAGTGCTAGAGCTAGGCTCGAGAACCAATCAACCTTTGAATCTCGCGATTGTGACCCTAAAAAGGTCTCTGGTGGCCTAGATGATCAGAACAATACCAGTGAACACTTACGGCAATTGCGTAGCGAGTGATGCCGTCCTTCTCGCAGTCCTCGATGACCTGCTGTAGGTCCGGGCTGTCATGAGACTCCCCGTCGGTTATCACGATCATCACCTTCTTGGCACCCCGACGGCCGCCTTGTTTGAATCCTTCCGAGCTGTACAGATACATGTTCAAAGATGCAACCTTCAAGTTGTAGATATCTTGAATAACGTAAAAAAAAAAGGGTATGTTGTCTGTAGTTTGAAATGTTAAGGGAATATACTTCGGACAACTCCTCAAAACCTGGTTTACAGCCTTACTTGAGGCAACAGTTACTTAATTTAACCCGATGGACGGTGAAGGATCTGGTCTGGGAAATGATCCCCCAATTGACCCCGAAACTTAGAAAGCACTGACAATAATAAACAATTTTTTAAAATGGCTCACAACTTTTATGTTGAATTTTTCTAATTAGGAAAATCAAAACGCCTGTATGACTGCTGTCTCTTGTTTACTGAGGTGAGTGATATAGGTTTATTCATTATAGGATAGGAGAGAGATATAATATATATAATATATATATATATATATATATATATTATATATTTCTTAATATTAAATATGAATGACATTGATCTGGGTGTTGAGCAGGGGATTGTGGGGGCTGTGAAAGGCATTACCGCGCAATTTTAATGCCGAGAGCTGTGTTAGTCTCCTCTCCTCCACGTTGCTCAATCCTGCGCGCCCTCTTCACCACCTCCTCCACAGACTGGTAGTCGCTCAGTTGGAACTCATGCACCACCTTTTCCCCATACTGAACAACTCCAACCTGTCGGTAGAGAAACGGCTGCATTGAGGTGACTCTCACTTGATAACGTTTATCGAACAACACATCTTTTTTTGGTTGATAGAATTATCCTAGTTGCACACAGGCAAACAACTTGAATTACAAGTAGTCTAAGGCAACAATAATCACGCCATAATAGTTATAATTTTTTCTAATTGCAACACATCCAATGCGGGAAATCCTATCTAAGCATATACACACCTGAATTTGTCCCGGTCCGATGTAAAACTTCTGCAGGATGTTGATGAGAAAGGCCTGCACTTCATACCATGGGTAGATCGAGTTGGAGCCGTCCAGAACGATCATGATGTCCATGAAGGTTTCACATCCTGAATGGGAAGAATATGGAGATGGAGTAATGCCTGAAGTACAGTTTCATCTCAAAACAACACCAAAATTACATTTACATTTAGGGCATTTAGCAGACGCTTTTATCCAAAGCGACTTACAATAAGTACATTTGTCATAAGAAGTGCAACAAAATCATTGTCTGTCAAAACCACAGCAAATAAAATAAAGAATAAAGGCTTTGGTCTTACTTTGAAAGGCTGGAGCAATGGTTCTGGAGAACTTAAAGCTTGAGTTCACTCTGGAGCAGATCCCAGTGCTGTAGTAGGAACTGCCACACTCGTAGGACCACAAAGGCCCACAGGCCTGAGAGATCAAATATGTGTCATATAGGGATGGGGGAAAGAAATTATTCATGTCAGTGTCCTGATTCTTTGCTTTCTCAATGTCACACTTGTTTTTGGTTCACTCAAAATTATTATAATATCGGATCTGTTACGGTGTCTGCCGTGGATTCTAGTGGGAGCTGGGATCACTCTGTGTGGTTTGTCTTTCTTTGTTTATCAAGTTATGGGTGGAGCTAGCGGACTCCAACTTCTCCGGAGTTGGAGTCCGTTAATCAACACTTCCTGTTTATATACTCCGGCCTCTCAATCATTCATCGTTAGATCGTCAAACAGTCTAACTCTGTTAGTAGGGTTCCTGGCGCCTGCTTCCTATGTAACTTGGTTCCTGTAATCGAGATTATTCTGCTCCTGCCCAGGCCATCTCACTACCACAGTGCTGTTCTTCCTGATTCCTACATCGACCCGGCTGGCCGCCTGCATCCACCAGCTGCTGCTCCTTTCCCATCAAACAAACATTCAAACTATTTAAACCCTTGTCTGTGTTGTGCGTTTGGGCTCCCCAGTTCCCTAGGCTCCCCTAGTCTAATATTAAGAAGCATGCTGGATTAGTCTCTCAGCCACAGATCAGGGAAAGGCGTACAGTGTATCTTGAGGTTAGGAGATTGCTGGGCTCCCTTTGGTTGAACATGTCTGTTTACTATTATACCCAACAGTCGGCTCCATTAAGACATTCAACAACTTTGGGCTTGTTAAAAAACGAAATAGCAAAGGGGTCACTCACCACAAAGCTGTTGTCGTTGGGGTTGGACGTGAGGGTCATGCCCAGTCTCATCTTGTCCTTCCGCTCCGAAACATTGGTCAGAGATATCCTTCCTTAAGGAAAAACAACAGCATTCGTGTCATCCCTTTGTAAAACAAAGCTAAAGCCCCTCAAATTGGGTTCTTGATTGTTTCCAGATTAAACCCACCTCCCTTAGATCTCGGGGTTAACTTGACGTAGCAGTATGTGTGTCTATGAATATATGCCGCACACGTGTTTGATAGTGCATGCGGTGGTGCCATGCGGTAGAACACACATGTAGACGCGTACATAAACCTGGAAAATAGCAGGGATAGGTCGGAATTTACGGTATGCTTCGTGGTCTTCTGGTCTCACCATAATGAATTAAAGTGGATGCAGAAGAAAACGCAGGAAGAGGATTAAGCAACCAATCAGACAGGAACACAGAGATGCATGCACACAGAAAAACACAATAACCTAACAATGCATGTTGATGAAAGGACATATGACAAATGATGGGGAATGTGAGATATAATTGCGTTATAGGTAATGGTATTTCATATTATATCAATGTACACATGCATATTGATTTCTCCCACCTCTAAAAAAAATGTGTGATGAGTGCGAGAGTGTTAATACTGTACCTAAGTTTAGCTTAGAACAGCTGTTTCCATTGTTTTTCTTGCTCAGTGGACACTTGTAAATATCCCCCGTCTGGTACGGTCCATTCATTTCATTGGGAGCCCCAACTAATAACCTGCCAAAATTAAACATCAAAAATAATTACATACAACTAGTCAGTATCAACAAAAAAATACAAAGGAATTTGAACTCAAAGAAACAAGACTATTCAATTACAACCAAAAGGTTAAGGGAAAGCTGACCTGGTGTCCGAACGCGTCAATATCCCTGACAGGAGTTAGAAAGGTTTACCAATGAGAGCAAGCCTGGGCCATCTACGTTGTTAAATATCCCGTTCAGAAAACAAACCAGATGTCCATTACCTCCAGTGACACGCAAACTAAACGCATGCATGGTACCCCGCTGTGCCAAGGACCTCGGTCAAACACACTATCCCATAGGGAGCTTTAAAGGTCAGCCGTCGCTGTTTTTACACAACCGACCCACATACCGCACACCAACACAGGCATGCAGATATACACATCACACAGAAGCATTCACGGAGGTGTTCAATAGACCTATAGGGAATGACCCTGGGTCCCCAGGAGACAAGCTAATCCAAAACAAACTGGTTAATGGTCTTCAAACAATATGTTTTTCCCCAAATAGAGGAAACGGCAGCTCTTAGGAAACGATTGTACGGTGACATCGTTGGTAAGTAGTCTTTGTAGTGGTGTACTAGGACCAGGTAAGTGCGGTGCGTATCAACAACAATATAAGGTTTTATTTGACTTGTTGTGATAGAGCACATAAAACTGCCTGAGTGTTTACCTCAGAGTCATGGGAGTCGATGGAAGCCTCCAAAGGAATTAGCAATTTTACTTTAGGATGTAATCTGGCCTGTGTCTTTTTATGCTTACCAGCTGTTGTTTGGTTGCAGATGTTTCAAAGTCTACTTCTTTTTCGTATCAGTGTGTCTAATGGTCTTCATATGCACTCTCCTTAATAGTCGGTCTTATAAGTCTCTTGATAGCATTCTTACTGAAGTAATCAACATACTATCGCCACACCACAAATGACATTTTTAGAGTTAACTTCTCATCCAAAGTTCCAGGGATGCGAGGCTAACTTCTGCATGCTCCTTGACACCATTGGTGCGCGCGCACGCACGCACGCACACACGCACACACACACACACAGGGTTGGCCTAGTATGAATGATGCATTTGAACTGAGGAAGGAGCAATGCTGAGCATTAACCGTAAAACTGCCAATTCCAAGAAGTTTCAAGTGCAGCTTGCTTCTGGTGAAAACATGATACAGACAGAAGAAGTCAATACAACACCAAACTTAGGCTCACTCACAATGTGTATACGGTCTGGTTACGAGAGAAGTTGACAGGTAGTGTTGAAAAATGACTCAGGACTTGGGTATACAGCGCACAGTAATTAAGTGAAATGTGCACGACTATATGAGTGTGTGTATGGCAGGGAAACAAGGAACTTGCAACCATCGAACTCAGCGAGGAAGCAGACTTTTTTTTCCATAGAAGAACTGTAAAAACGGTGTCACCATGCTCAAATGACCAAATACCAAGTTGTATCTTGATACTCAATACAGTACCTGAACAGCTGCATTGCAAAGGTCAACTTGGAATAGCATCAACTCAAATCATACAAGTGGTGGTAGCACGCAACAACCAAATTCTTTCCCCCAAACGAGAAACACCCGACACCATGATAACAAAACCAGACGCCCGGCAATCGCTAGTGAGGACTTTAAGGGCACAAGCTTTTAAAGTCCAAGCTTTCAAAATGCATCTAAATCTTACCCCTACACCTTTGGCTCTATTTAAAATAGACCCCCTTAAAAAAAGCCCTGATAACAACATTTGACAGTTGACAACATTCACATTCAAATGTAAATAAATCCAATAAATCATGATCATTACATAGAACACAATATTTCTATATTAATTTGGTTCTCCATGTCGATAATCGTACAGCATGTTAGGTGGTGGTGGTTGTAATCAAAGTGAAAAAAAGATTGTGAAAGCTTAACAAAAAAAAATATAAAACTTAAATATGACTAAAATTAACTCTGGATAGGGAGAAGTCAGGCACAGATTACATCTCCTATCAGAAAGTTATCAGAAGCATTCGTCATCTCCAGTTTGTGTGGACTTGAATCCCAAAGTCATTGCAGTCACATCCTGTTATATCAACGCATATAAGGAATAATGCAGACCCTACAGTATCCAAATCTCAGAGTCTTGAAGGCCCAGACATCAGCCTTAATATTTGCATAGCTATTAATACTTTTTATTGATTTCCTCAAGCACCAAAACCAAAATAATCTTTAACAGTAATTCAGTTCACGACATGTCTACCTTCATGAAAGAAAACCATTGTTGCTTTTTAGACCATTCTTTAGAGTTGCCCTCCTTGATTTCACCAGAATCCGTTCAAACACTCATCTTTTCCCCTCGCTAGGGTCGAACAGGCATCAGAGCTGAGGTCATGGTAATGACCCAGAAAAAAATAACATTGGTGCGGGAATATTTATATTTACCATGGTTACCGAGGACTAGGGTTTGAGGACGTGCACATCCAATGCTGTTATTAATGTGGATAATGTTTGGAAGGAGCAGATGCATGCACCATGAAACCACATCCAGGCAAAAAAAGAAAACCGCTCATCAAACCCGAGGTCTGTGTGTACAGCCTCATTAGGGCCTCGCTCATCACATTCCATGTTGGTAAAGACAGGAAGAAATTTTCTTATTACGGCTACAACCCCAGAAGCTGTAGCTCAGTGATCCTTCGTTATTTTATGCACATTCAAAAGCAAAAATAGAAATAAAGAAAGCAATAGGGGGAGAATTCTTCCACGCCATCTGAAAGTCCCCATAACAAGTATTGCTGTTCAGTACTATTTAATCATGCGTCGGTAGACCTCCATCCCCCCAAGATGCCGAGGTTGAGGTCTGGACGAGAGCTCTTGACTAAAAATGTTGCATAACATGACCTCAGAAATGTGAAGGAAACTCGAAGGAAACTCGCTTGGCTGCGAAATAGAAAAGCGTTAGGGAAATGGAACCTTTGTACGGTAATCAGTCTGATTAGGACATGTGCCAGCCCCCACCTGCAGCCCCCCTCTACCCCTTGTTGGTTCTTCATAGTGAATTTCCATCTGTATCAAGTATGACAAAGTTCTGCACAATGTGTGCTAGTTTGGCTTAAATCGACCCAGACGTCTGAGAGTTTGCAGTCAAAAGTGTGGTTATGTGAATCAGAACATCTAGAATACGATGGCATGAACAAAGAAAATTAAATAATGTATATATATTTATTAAATTCAAAATATGACTACATTATATAATATTAGAAACTCCATCTGACATGCTCCCCGTTATGTTTTTTGCAGACAGTGCGTTTCGCCGTTCAAGAGGTCAAACTAACTAAGCCTTGGAGCAGCCTCTATTTGGGACCAGGTGAGCAGAGAACCACCACCACCACCTCCTCCTCCTTTGTGGTTTTCCACTCTTGACAATACAGAGGAGTAAAAGGTCAGGGCTTTACCGGAGGGACCCAGAACCGACCCTCTGAAAAAACAAACCAAAAGGGAGCAGGAATAGAAGGCGGTCGCAGGATCTTTGTGGTCAAGGGATTCAGGTATTCTCTGGGGGGTTGAATGGGTCCAGGATTGTTGGCTCCCTGAAGACAGCGTCTGCCAGACTGTTTAGAAGCCCATCATGTCAGACGGACCAGCAAGGCAGTGACATACTGTTGACAAACCGCTGACCCTTTGGCTAGATGGGACAGCTCTAGTGTTTAAGGGCAGCATCTGTCAAAATACCTTGATAAGACATCAGGAGCTGCTTAAGGCGCTAAGTGAAGAACTCTGGAGAGGGATACGTCCTCCGTTAATGTCAGCAGGGATGGAAAGATTAAAGAAGACCAATATTCCACTCACTTTTTGTTTTGTTTTTGCTCTCAGTTCGTTTGGTTTGCCTGTCTTGCCTCAGAGTTCAGGACATAAAGAGAGCCTATTGTGCAATGATCCTGTTCCTATCCAAATACAGCGCTGTTTTTTCTGGTAGTCAAAAGTTGAAGTTCAGAGGTTGAAGGTACTGCTTGGCACATATCTGTATCCACATGGACAATATAATTTAGCAATGTAAATCTCAGTTTTATTGGTAGCTAACTCAGGGGTGAAAGTCCTTGAGTGAAATATATCATATTACTTGAGTCAATATGGAGGAAACTTTAGACATTCCAAATTGATTTGTAATTACAGATGCACAATCACCCTGGGAATTGTATCTTCTCATTGTAACTATATGTTGATAATATTAGTAGCCCTCTCAATCGCCCTCTCCCTTTATCATTCTCTTTCATATATTTCCATATGACTCATACAGACACACACACACACACACGCTCTCACGCACAGACATACACACAGACATACACACACACACTTGAGGTTTGTTTGGACTAGACTAGTATGACGGATGCATATGAACAGGGAATCGAGCATTGCATCACACACACAGACAATAGTTCATGAAACTACTTAGAAATGGCTTGGCATTGACATTGAAGTCTGTTTCTCATCATCTTCCAGGCCTGCACAACTTACAAACTGCCGCTGTTATTTTGGTTATTTTGTCAGACAGACAGACAGACAGACAGACAGACAGACAGACAGACAGACAGACAGACAGACAGACAGACAGACAGACAGACAGACAGACAGACAGACAGACAGACAGACAGACAGACAGACAGACAGACAGACAGACAGACAGACAGACAGACAGACAGACAGACAGACAGACAGACAGACAGACAGACAGTGTGGGGTATGGGCGTCGGTCATGTTGAATATAGATAATTTATATTGTAAGTAAGAGTAAGCCATTTTGTAATTAAGGGCTTAAAATATTAATAAAATACAAGATTGAGGCTCAAGTGATATGTAGAATTTTGCTGTGAGTGATCAGGGCTGTATCATTATTGTTGAAATAGCATTTTATTCCTTCTCTGCTTCCCTTTTCATGCCTTTCTTCTCTATTCTCACACAAAATGGAAAAAAAGATATTGAAAGCCTTAAAAAACTGGGGCTTGCCTTGGATAATGAGTTGCTAGAGACATTAAAATTGTATTAATATACGTTTAAGTTGCTTATGAATAGGATATGATTTAAAAATCGAATACATTTACAATGAAGTTGTATTTTAAAACTTGAAACTCCCCTTCTTTCTTTTTTTCTTTCTAACACTCATAACACTAATTAACTGACTCTCCATTAACTCCATCTCGAGCTAAAGAGAGACATATAGAGTTGGAGGGGAGAAGTGACCTACAGCTTCTAAGCTTCCATGGATCATCAGGGTCTGTATGTGTAGGCTCATAATCTACTAACAATACACAGACAATGCCAACTACGACAGTCTCAAGATCCCATTTGTGCAGTTTACTCTCCACACACACACACACACACACACACACACACACACACACACAGACACAGACAGACAGACAGACAGACAGACAGACAGACAGACAGACAGACAGACAGAACAGACAGACAGACAGACAGACAGACAGACAGACAGACAGACAGACAGACAGACAGACAGACAGACAGACAGACACACACACACACACACGGTGAGCATCATATGCTGATCCCAGACCGCCACGGGTATGGAAGAGGGAGGAGAAGGTGCCAAGCAGAACAGTGAAGCACATTGGTCCAGGACAATGAACACTCTTTATATGAGCTTTATTGAGGTTAAACACTGCTGTCTTTGTATGGGCCGTGCGTATAATGTCCGTCAAATGTATCACATATTGTATCCTTTATTTATGCACTGCGTGAGCTGATGTTGTCACGGAGGTGAGGAGGGCTTAGATGGCTGAACCATTGGCATGGTTCTTGATACCACTGAAGTAGTAAAGTCGAATCGTATGTGTGGTTAACATGAACTATGATGCCTACAGTGACTCGTAATGACACATATGCGCACCAAAAAGTGTGTGTGCGTACGCATGCGCACACACAGACACACATGCATAGACACACACGCGATGAATAAAACATTTTCCACACGCATCCAATCACACAGAAGCCTAGCGGGATCTGGGCATTGCTCCATAGTGTGCTGGCCAGCAGACATACTGGAGATGCCAGAAACACAGTAGTTTGGCCTCCTAAAGATTCCGATTGGACTAATAATAGTGTGCAGGAGACTGAGGCCCACTATGAGGTAATATGCTGAATGTGGAATATGGAATTATCACAACCAAAGATGAATGTTGCGAGAGCAAAGCTGAAGCATCTAATCTTGATGACAGCACGAGAAGTCATTCACTGGACCATCTGATTAAATCAACTCTAGTAATTTTTGTGTGACAACCAGGTGAGACTTAACGTTAGCCAAGCAAAATACTTCACAGCAGTGCTTGTGTGTGTGTGTGTGTGTGTGTGTGTGTGTGTGTGTGTGTGTGTGTGTGTGTGTGTGTGTGTGTGTGTGTGTGTGTGTGTGTGTGTGTGTGGTTCATGCACATGTGCTTTAATAGCAGTAACCCTGATGTTGACATTTTGAATTGCTTAAGCCATGATTGACAGAAATTGAAGGTGGCAGAAGGCCTCTTTTTCCATAGTGTTTCCACAGGGAGATAATGTGTCGAACAACTGCTATTCAACTGCATCCCGATCCACTCACGACTTTGCAATTATGTCCCACTATTTCACCAAATAGCTAACTAGGTAGGGGACTAACTAACTTACTAGCTCGTTAATAGGCTAACTAATCATTAGCTTGTAAGTTCACAAAATGAATTACCTAGCTAGCAAGCTAACAAAATAACTATCTTAACTAAGTGTTAATCAATTAGGGCGCTTACCATCTAAGAAACAAACAAACTTGTTTGCTAACTAATTTACTAAATGGCAAGCTTGCAAGATAACTTCCTTGCTTGTTAACCAGATAATTATCAGACAGATTTAAATCATAAAAATAAACCACTCACCATTTCTCTCCTCCGGCAGATGTGTGCTGCTGGACAGTGTATCCAAACTGGGCCTGCTTTGGACCTTTGATGATCCTGTAGTTTTTTATGTCAATGTTGAAGCAGTCATGGAATCCTAGAAGGAAGATGCAATCAGACAAACGTAGTCGCATTAGTGGAGCAACTACGATGAGCTACAATAATACACCTGGGATGTAGCTATTCATCTGATTGGCCATTATATTGAACAGTGAACTGAAGCCCAATTATGACCTAAATGACCATTAGAGATACAGTTGGCCTACCTAGATAGAAATAGGATATGCCACCCAAATAGCTGCTAATTAAAATTACTTCCATGCTGTGTGTGTGTGTGTGTGTGTGTGTGTGTGTGTGTGTGTGTGTGTGTGTGTGTGTGTGTGTGTGTGTGTGTGTGTGTGTGTGTGTGTGTGTGTGTGTTTGTAAATTATTCTACTGATGAAGACATACAAATGATCACAGTCAAAGTGAGGCTTCAGCTATTCTCAACAAAGTAAAACCTTTCAATCTGGTACACTCGTTCCCACTCACCATTATGTATGCAGTACATCAGGGACAAGAGCAAGTAATCGAATCCAGTCACACATATTAAACGGCTGCCATTTTTACAAAGGTCTTTTAGGGATGCACCGAATTTTCGGGCGAAAATGGCCCAAAAGCCCATTTTCGGTTTACGGCCGAAACAACACGGCCAGAAATTTGTGATGACGCAAACAAAAAGCGCGGCCAGCCCACGCTTGTCTGGATAAGCGCCAATATGTCTGCGGTGTGGACGTTTTTCAATGATTCTGAGGAAGACCCACGTATAGCGATTTGCAAACATTGCAATGCCTTGATTTCAATGAAGTTACTACACAGTCATAGCCATAAATGCAATGGTACTAGACGGTTGCCGCGGTGTGGACATTTTCACACCGAGTAATACACTCGTGTCAACACCGGTATTACCGATTATAAACGGTATAAACTTTGTAATTAGGTCAACCGCCATCTTCTCCGTCAACTCTCCTCTCACACTCGGTGACAGCGTCTGGCAGCGCGCCAATTCTCGGTCTATAATAGTATAATATAATTTTCTCTATAATATCACTCACGTCACGGCCAAAAGCTCTGTGCGCCTCCGGATGGCCGTAGCGCGAGGAGACTCGTAGGGAAGGGATTGGGCTTCGCGGGGTTTGTTTACCGGCGTTGCTATGGTTACCGGTTTTGCGCGTTCCACACAAGACCGAATTTTTTTTTTATTACTGGAAAAAAATAATACAAAATAACTGTGTTGGCCTCAACACCGGTAATACCGCATACCGCGGCAACCCTAAATGCTACTAATAATTGGTAGGCCTATAATAATTTATTTCGGTTTTTCGGTTTTCGGCCTTCTTCATTTTCGGTTTCGGCCAAATTTTTTAATTTTGGTGCATCCCTATTATGTTGGCCTATCTAGGCACAATAGGATTGTCGACATTATATCAAAGAGTTTACCATCCTTATTTTCTCCAACAGTGTCAATGCATATAAATGGTGTTGTTAGACAACGAATGAGCTCCAGGTGTTTGGCAGAACCATCTGTGTTCTCTCATTTAAATGCCACCAGGCCTGCTATTACGACCATTCATGAGAACAACAGAAATGTGTTCGTTCTGGAGATAGGATGTTGTTTTGATTCAAGTCTATTTCTGGTACTAATCTTTGGCAGCCTGGGCCACCCACGTATAGGCTTGTCATTAGGGGCCTCAGGATAGTTGGCTTTACAAAAGCAAGGGCAAAAATACTTGCCAAATACTGCTCAATATCCTCCATTATTGGAAGTCGCCACATTTGGAGGAGAAGGTGCTGTAATCTGCTGTTTGAACGGTCAATCTGACCCACATTGCTGGATTATGCCTGACCAATGTTTTGTATCTGTAAACTTAATGTCCTTTTTGGTTGGAATAGGTTGGAGTCATTTAGTGAAGATAAAGTTTCCCATTTCTAAATGGAGGTCAGGCCCTAACACCTGACCCCCAGCTCCTTAGAATAACAAACAAGTATTACACATGAAGACACACATGTGTAGCAGAGATCCTAATTCTAGCAACCTCCCTGACCTCTCTTTCTGACACCCCGTATGCAAAGATGCACACAAGATCAGAACCACACCCAGACCCTATGTACACCTTGAAGGGATACAAATACATCCCTAAATCTTTGCAGACCAGAAGGTGTACATCATTCAGTTTGATTGACACGGTCGCTGAGACACGTATTATAATTGCCTTAGCTATAGATTGAATGGTGATCAGCCAGAAGCTAAAATCTTGACTTAATCTTGACATAAATTGGGCCAACTGGATCACATACAAAAGATGGACGTTATTGTTATCTAAAAACATACCACTATCCTGCTCATAGTCATAGTGAAAAGTAAAGTCATAGTACTCAAAGTAGTAAATTAGTCACTTTCGCAGTCATGAGGATGTGCTCCATTTATAGTGTATTTACATCATGGCAATGTATACCGTAACCATATTATATTCTGTATTCACCACGACAAGGACATTTGTAGTTGTTAAAGAGGGTATGTTGTGGAATATGAATAAATAAATTGCCCGTTTTTAGGAAGCTGTGGATTCTGCCAAACATGCCGATCGGAATGAGCAGAATGTTTGACAATATATATATATATTTTAGTTTTGTCATAATAAAGTCTCTATTGAATATATTTTTCAATGATAAGCACTAACATTTGGGGAACATAAAAACTCAGTTAAGGATGTGTGTGTGTTTGTGTTTGTGTGCATACATGACAGTGTGTGTGTCCATGAGTTTGTGCGTGCGTTTGTGTGTTTATGTTTGGAGGCAGGTCAATGACTTCCGACATCAAATAAAAATGTAATCACAATAAGAGGCTTCAAGGTTTTTTTGTTAAGCATTACATGTCGAGATTGGGATGGTAATTTAGGTCAGGGAAGGGATGATGAAAATTGATATTCTGTCAACAATAAACAGGAATATAAATAGTACAAACTTTCAAACTGATAATTCTTTGTTTGGTGGTGAAGTAACCCTATGGCTAATAAGTTATGCTTCAGCTATTGATAACCACTTTGATCCCTGAATAATAATTAAAGCTGTTGAACTATTGATTTGCATGCGTATACTACACTTTCCATTGAACAAGTGAACAACCCTTGTAACCCATAAATTGACTCATTTTATAATGTAATCAAATACTCTCACACTAGCTGCTTTCAGACACACGTGTAAATCCTGATATTCTCTGTCTATTCTCCTGATGGGCCGTATGTGTGAATAACATATCCTGTCATTTGTAGATTGCAAATCTCCTGAATAATACTACTGATGAGAAAGTATTTTCTCTGTAGGAAATGTAAATGGCCCTAAATGATAATCAGCCTGTTGCCTTTTGTTCACTGAATGGTTGAAAAATATTTAAATGTTGGCACTGCTTTCAGATAGGTCTTATCATAACCCTAAAATTACACATCATACAATAAATAACAATACATGAATTCACAGCTGCACTAAATATTATTATTATTGACAAACATGGCTGAACATTATAGGGTTCAGTCCTTCCACTCCCTGTTTTCTCAGGTAAACACAGAAATCAACTACATTTGTCCCAGTGTTTGTTATATGTGAAATGAAGCAAAAAAAATACACTCTTTTTCTCAGGTAAGGCAGTTGTTCGGGAAACCTTACTTCTTCATTTTTTCTTATATTTGTCTCTAACTCATGCTCCAATCTTTCATCGATCTATACTTTTTTGTGGATGGAATGGAATATATGATGCATCATTTTAGCCACATTTAAGATGATTGGGATGAGTTCTACCCGTTCTGCCTCCATTTTGTCTGTATTCAAACAAAAACAAGCTACAGTGACAGTGGCCGCACTTCTACCGCCTCTTGCAAACTTAAACCCCCATTGATTCTACTGATGTCCAAATGACATGGATGTCCGCATATAAAGCATGAATCACCATCAAGTGTGAAACACCCTCATGGTTGAATCTCCTGATATACAAATGTGTCAAAAATGTGGCGGACATGTGTGAAAACGGCTTATAAGTAGATAATTATTATGCTTGCTTCATAACGTAAGGAGAAATTATTATGCTGGCTTCATTACGTAATAGGTGAACCAAAACATAATACGTTATAAGTATATCATTATAGGCAAAATGTTATTATATTATGCGCTCAGAATTTTGATACATTATCGAATGGGGTATCGAATGTATGTAATCGCGCAGCAGCTTTGCTTTTGGTGTGAACGCATGGTTATAATGGCTAAAGGATGCCCTTTTTCCTTTTTGAAATTATATTAAAATCTAATAAATGTCATTTGTATAGCCCTTAATCGCAGTTGTCAAAGGGCTGAAAAGGCTATATATTTATGACACCCCTAGCCCTATGTTTCTCAGTTTGTGTAAAAGTAGAAACTTGCAAATAGTGAGAAGGACATGGAAATGAACATGGAGCAGGCCAGCTTTTCAAGTGTCAAGGATCTGGGGTCAAGACGAGTCAAGTGAGTTTCTTTTTGTTCCCACTGCTATGAGATGTTCTGCTAAATGTATGCAACAAGAGGGAGGAATGATCAACACAATTTTAAAGTCCACCAACAATCATAATTTTTGATTGTGATATAATCGCATACAAGGTCAAGTCAAAGTTGGTTCAGTGGGTACCTACATTTGGAAGTGCTGCAACTTTAAAATGTGATGGGATCGATTCTACTTTTTTATGCATCGACATATTTTCTTATTGAGTTACTATTGCTAGTTGGTCAGCCAATAAACAATACCTAAAAGCAAAGAGCAATAGAAAATGTGAAAATAATAAGTGTTACAAACATTTTCCTGACTTTTTGAGAACACCCATGAATATTCATGCAGTTTCACCTCATCTATGATTTGACAAGCCCCAAAGACCTCACAATCCCATATACATTCCAAGACAACAGCAAATAAAATTCCACAACTTGTGGTATTTGTGTGCGGTCTCTCAGTTAAACAGTCCAAAACTCTTTTGAGCTACAAAGTTGGTGTTACATGAAGCAGCTGTTTCTTTGAGAAGAGGGTTTTCTTAAGAGAAAACAGAAGTAGTCAACATTCTTCAAATAGGGGATGCATTCGGAGTGGTCTAAAATCAAAGAACCACAGAGTGTATATACTCCCACAGTAGGAGCGCAAATACAGGAACAGAGGTATTAGAGAATATGTCAACAAAGAATATACTCAGTATCAACTAAAAATAATGACTAGTATTTAAAAAACTCAATATATCTATATTCCATATATATTGCCTAGTTTTGTAGGCAACTTTCTCTTCTGGTAAAAAAAAGTCTGCAGAGTAGATCATCTGACTGGGCATCATATGACTGTGAACAGCTAGCCAGATATTTTGTGTGGAAAGGAACCATCCAACATTTGTTCCACCTTATGAAAACCTATATTCATGGCATGGCCATCTTGCGTGCATTCCATTAGTCCAAATATTGGTTCGTTTTCTACACTGGTCATTTCCTGTTCCATGAATGGTTCACAGATCGAGTTGGCCTCTGATTCCACCCAGCAAAAAAAAGTGAAAAACTTCTCAGGAACTCTGTTCTGCAAGATAAAATACACAAACAGGCAACAATTATTCAGCCAAAAGAAAGTTCTTCCATGACTTTCAAGCATGGGGGCTTGTGCAATAGACGTTGGAGACCCATTTTGTCTTACAAAGAAAATAAGAAGTGCAGGGCAGGAAGAACCACCATGGCTAGAGCAAGGCACAGGGGCTTAAAGCATGAGAATGGAGTGCTTTCCACTTTTCAATCCCAGACCCTAACGTGGCACAGCAATTTAATATTCCCAAGTAATATCAGTGGCTTCTGATGCTGGGTCAGAGAGCCATGTTGGGTTTCCTGGGTACCGGCTGTGGTGCCCAGATAAATAAACCTCAGGGCCGGTGGCTGCTTGTGCGACCCACGCTCGGCCCACTGCGGCCTTTGGCCCGGTGCCAAGCCCCAGGAGCTCCGACCACAGACCCAATGACATAGAGCAGCCCGGCTGCTTCAGAGCCAGCTCCACACATACAGGGCCAAGATGGGGAATTAGAGTAGTGCAGAATATAATTACGGGATTAAGGCATTGTGCAGAATGCACAGTAGGCCAGTTTTCCCCTTTCCTTTCTTTTTAGATATTTCCGTTGCAGCAACTAAATGGGTTGGATGGCCAGAGGTGTTTATTTGCAACAAACAAAAGATTAGAATAAGCTAATTAGCTCATATGATTCACATTAGCAAGAATATGTTGTTCCCATTCCTCAATCTGCTGCGTATTTTCATATTGATTAAACATCATTCTGGGTTTACGGTCGCACAATTTCCTCTGGAAAGTGACGCCATCATGGACAATATACTTCTGACTATTTTGGCAGGTTGACACTATATTAAAGGCCAAGGTAAATGCATGAGGGGGTCTTACAACAGATGTTCCCGAGACAGAACGTCCAAATGGGCTTGTCTTAACAAGCTGTCCAAACCTTTTTAGCTAATCCAAGAGCCCTCCCAGCGTTTCAAACAGTTGCTCTCTGACAGTGAATGAGGCCAAGCAATACAGGATGCACTGCATGAGGGCCAGCTATCACACACACAAACAGCTGTACGCCACTGTTCCTTTCTGTGTAGGAAGCAGTGATATATACACAGTGGACCTAGCTAAACAATTTGATGACACTGAGGACCAACAATTTTGGTTAGGTCAGTTGGACTTGTTATTTAGTGGTGACTTTGACGTTGCGTCATATTCAGCAGATTTCTCTATTGTTGTTTAATAATTGTATTATGGAGCCGTGCATCCCCTGTCATGTCTCCTGCTACTCTTGTAGGCTGATTTTAAATCGATAAATATATTTTCTACGACTTTCAAGAATCAATATAACTCATTAGAGATACATACATTGATACATACTGTACATACATCTGGCAAAGTGTATTAAAAAGTATGTATAGTCTCATAAATGCAGAAAGGGGACCCAGGGCTTGTTTTAAAGTTAGTTAACATCGAGTCTGCTGTCAAATTGACTGTTCATCTCCCCTGTCTGCCTTCCAAGGCTGGATCAGACATCCCTAACCGGGTCCGTGACAACCTGGAAAGGGGAGAACAACGTCTTTGGAACGTTGACTGGGTGATATATGTGTATACAATCTTTTTGTAGCCAGCAGCTTGTCCTCACAGGCCTTTATCATTTCTCCCACCCCCTGCCAGCTATTTTGCAAATCGAGGCCCCTGCTCCAAGAAATTCCACCAAATTAAACAAATATTTACAAAAGTGTTCTCAGGGGAGGGACACTCCTTCTCAAACACTTAGTGTTGCCCTACACGTCCAAAGGCATGATGAATGTGTTTCTTTGGCCAGGAAATTCGATTCTCTGGGACCTGTAAAGTCCTCTTCTGAACTGTACGGAAGAGAACTAAGCTGAGAATGTGTTATATTTCCAAGAAAAGTAACGTTTATATTTTCATGATGATAGCATTGCCAACACATGAGAGAGAGAGAGAGAGAGAGAGAGAGAGAGAGAGAGAGAGAGAGAGAGAGAGAGAGAGAGAGAGAGAGAGAGAGAGAGAGAGAGAGAGAGAGAGAGAGAGAGAGAGAGAGAGAGAGAGAGAGAGAGAGAGAGAGAGAGAGAGAGAGAGAGAGAGAGAGAGAGTGAGTGGGAGAGTGAGAGGGAGAGTAATAGATAATGTATAGCAAAGTGGAAATAGACACAAAAAATAAACTAGGACCACATTTTTAATAACACCCAGTCCTGTATCGGGTTCTAATACTCAGCACTTTATGGACTTTATGGTTGATGGAAAAATCTCCCTCTCTCCCTCAACGTGTTGCTGCTATTGTGATTTCCCTGGTAATTGACCCCAGTTTGGGACACATGCCATCCTCTCCCAGTCAATGGAAACTCTGCGCCGCCTGATTGTGAACAGATAGCATCAACTTTCCAGTCAGAATCAGACGTCTGCTGAAAGTCAGTCAGAGTAAGTCAGAGTATCCCGAGGAGGCAGAACACACCTCAAGCTGTCGCCTTCTACACCCCGCGCCCATGTGGCGTCAGGAGAAGGAGCTAGAGGTAGTGTAAGGTGATGTGAAGAAGATACAGGCTTTTTATTTTCACTGAAAACATTTCTGGCTGCTGCAGTGTCCACCAAAGGGTCCCAAAACTCAGTGGTCAACAATCGAACCCTCCGTTTCTTTTAAATTAAACACATCTCAGGACTTATTTCTTATTTTATCTATTTCCGTTTTTTGGTTGATCTGGACCTTATGTCCAAACGGTACAACACATAACGAAACTGAAAAATACTGAAACTGAAATGTGTGTTTTCTTTTCTGAGAGTTGTTCACATCCAAAACATCTTCAGGATGTATAATTGTGGGCATGAGTGTCATGTGAGTTAGTTAAAAACAGAAGGCAAAATGACAGGATCAAGTGAAGAACTTGTCACACACACAAAAAAAACTAGTCACATAAACAGACAAACAGACACATGCACACACCCACATGGTTACTCACCTAGCGACTGATTCAGATCAAACCCGATGAAGCAGTTGTACTCTAGTTACGTGTTATCGAACTATCTTACAGACTTATGTGTGTGTGTAGTGTGATGTGGTGTGTGTGTGTGTGTGTATTTGTGTGTGTGTTTATGTTATGGGATCTTTATGTGTGTTCGCGTTTTTAATTGAAAGGGCGTGAAGTGTATGGCGTGCTGTGGTATGGAGGTCAGGTGTGTTGGACAGGGAGGCAGCATCCATGGCACTGTTATGACCCGCTATATTAGACTGCCGCTGTCAGCCGCTCTATATCGCTGTGGAGGAGGACGAGAGGGCAGGCTGTGGTGAGGATGGAAGGAGGACAGCAGCAGGATCAGTGTGCGGGAGTGTGTGTTTTGTGCGTCCCTGTCTGGTCGTCTCTCGTGATTGTCTGTGTGTATATATGTATGTACACCACACCACACACAAAACAAACAACATCAGGTAAAAGTAAAATGTCAGCAGTTTAAAAGTCTGTTTTGCGTGTTGGAAAGGCTTTAGTTGCGCACAGTGAATGTTACCGTTAGTTAATAGGGTCGCTGTTGATAGGACAACTTGTGGTGGGATTTGTTTGCCAGCATTTGGTTGACACATCTGATATGTAGGCGTGTTACGGATGTACCAGGCACACTGCGCGTTCGTTTATAAAAACCTGAAAGTAGTTTCTTAATACTACAATACAATTCTGAGCTACTTGATCCGGATTCAACTAGTTACCTATTACTTGGTAAATTAAACAACATATTTTTCAAGGGGGCTTTTTTTACATCTTTTCAAGGCTTTTCCAGTAGCGTGTGCAAGAGAAGACATAGCTCTCTTGAAGTCAGTACATGCTCAGAGTACATAACAACGGGAGAGCCAACCTATTTAAAACAAAGAAGTCCTTTGTCAGGCTAACATCTAACTATCGGCCTATATACAAGCTGAACCTATTGCACACACATCGCATCATTGTGGTTAGACCAACAACCCCACCACCTATATACGTGGCTTCAATCTGGGCTTGTATATGTTACTCTTCCTTCAGTTAACAATCCAGTCCATATGCTAACTGATCTGAATTTGGTAGTATCGTAACGTTATAGCTTAAGAGGTACTAGCTG
>OLKM01000066.1:0-33313 GCA_900291075.1 Melanogrammus aeglefinus
GAGAAGAGAGAGAAGAGGAGAGGAGAGAGGAGAAGGGAGAGAGAGAGAGAGAGAATGATGAATGTTGAGAGATAGAGAGGAGATGTGGAGAGGAGAAAGCTGAGAAAATGAACAAAGTTGTTTTAATATGGCGCGGCGGAACGGGGAGAAAGGCAGGTAGAAGAGGGCAGTGGAAGGAAGAAAACATGCTACAATAGACACAACTCCCTCGCTGAGAGATAAGCCCCGAAGTTCCTGAGCCGTGACACATAAACCAGCAGCTTGGACATCCTAATCAGAAGGAATGCGTCCCTCTTTGTCCAGTGAGGCCCTCTCCGAGAGGCCAAACAAGGCAGGCTGGGAGCCAGCTATTTAGGACCATTTTGTTTTGCAATATGCATCCATAAATCAGACACAGCCAATTTATTGATGGACAATATTTCGATAAAATATAGATATGATATGCATGTCTAAACCTGAAACCCAGTGTTTTAAATTCCTATCAGCATGTTTGTTCTATGCATGTGTTCGTATGTGTACATCATGCACAAACCTGTGTGTTATAGCTAGTTAGGCAATAACAATAAAACGGTGATGAGTAAAAACAACCCCCTCCAAATAAATTAGCGCAGCACAGCTTCTCTGTACAGATCCGCAGTCCATCCATTCTCTAATACTGTTTAACCGATCCGATAGAGCCGTCTGATAGGTATGCAACCCATATCATGTCTCCTGCTTTTTGCACAAGCGCGTCATTGATCATAGATGCGTTTGTTGGCCTTTTTCACCCGTTGTGGTGGAACACGTGCCGCTGAAAGGGCTCCGCGCGAAGCACCACTCGACATCAAAACAACCAACACCCGCTTTGCCACCCACACATCTTCCAGTTCTTTACGTGCACATGGGAGACAACCCGATTGTACCACAACGCAATGAGGGCTCAGCCCCCTCCTTTGATGGTGGGGGGAGGGGGGGTCAGGGCAGCGGGACGGATTGAACATTTATGTGCTCAGGTCCAGGCCCATTCTGTCCATCAGTTGTTTGCATGTGCTTTGTTGTGATGTGTGTGTGTCTACTGTGTTGTGTGTGAATGTGTGTATGTGTGGTGGCCGACAGGCAGTTTGTGTGTTGTTGTGTGTGTCATGTTGGGGTGTGTGTGTGTGTGTGTGTGTGTGATGTGTGTGTGTTCGTGACAGTGTCTGGTGTTGGTGTCCGTGTGTGCCCATGTGTTTGGTTGGTGTGAGTGTGTTTCCGTGTGTGTCTGTGTGCTGGTGTGTGTATGGATATGTGTGTGCCTGCATGTGTGTCTGTGTGTATGTGTGTGTGTGTGTGTGTGTGTGTGTGTGTGTGTGTGTGTGTGTGTGTGTGTGTGTGTGTGTGTGTGTGTGTGTGTGTGTGTGTGTGTGTGTGTGTGCCATGCCGTCTGTGGACTCTTTTGAAGGAAAATGTGTGGTGCAGTTACAGAGGGCATGTGGCTCTGCGAACCCCACAAAGAAGACGAAGACGAAGGAGGAGAAGAAGAAGAAAGAACAGTTTAGAGGCCGGTATTTGGAGTGAGTATGAGGGAGGCGACCATATTGGCAGCACTTGACGTGGACGCCCAACACATTGTGTGTGCGTGTGTGTTTCATCAGTGGGGGCTGGGGGGGGGGGGGGCTGGGTGGGGGGGGGGGGCTGCGTGGGGGGGCGTGTGTGGGTGGGATTACGTCAGCGAAGATGAGGCGTTGGTTTCACGGGTCGGCCGGCGGCGTGGCGCTCTTAAAGGAAACAGTTGAGTTTGAGGCGAGCAATCAGAGGCGTCCAAATCAGAAGCATCCCTCCCTGGTCCTCCCCGCTACCTCTTTGGGACGGAAAATAACGCAGAGTCTTGTTGTTGATGACTCGGCCCTGATCGTCATGTGACAGAGAGATGGCGACGGTAGAAGGGGGGGGGGGGGGGGGGATGTGAATCAAAACAAAAAAACGTTAGGCCTAGCCAATGTTTGAAATGATTGCCGATGACTCCATGGGGAGCACATGGGCGCTTTACCACACACCAGACACGCGTGGGTGTACTCAATGATGCATGAACACCATCAAACACACGCACACACACACACACGCACACACACACACCCACGCACACACTAAATCTCCATCAGCAACACTAGAACCACCACAACAGCAGACATGCAGAGACAGGCACTGAGTTGCCCCCTCCAACCCCCCTCAACCACAAACACCCCCCCCCCACACACACACACACACACACACACACACCACACACACACACACACACACACACACACACACACACACACACACACACACACACACACACACACACACACACACACACACACACACACACACACACACACACGATGCACACACACACTCACACGATGCACACCCACAAGACACAAACACACACCAAAACACACTCTGCCACAGCGTTAATTAAAGCTGAAAGGTTGCAAAAGGTGCAAACCAATAACAGGGCCACATATTACATTTAAGTTGCTTGTTCTCCCTCTCACAGCCTCTCAATTATTCATGCTATCACCCAGTCCTACAAGGAAGCAGAGACCCCCCTACCCCCCCCCCCCACCCCCCTCACTTCCTCCCAGGAAAGCTCAGACACGGATCGTCTGTCCTGTGGACCCACTCTAGAGTGAGGAAGTGTGGGTAGCTACAATACATACTACCCCCCCCACCTCCAGCCTCCAGCCTCATAAATAAATATGGCCATTGGTAATGGGGTTTACAGTTTCTCGTCTTCTGCTTAGGCTCCGACCCACCACTACCACTACTGCCCCCCCCCCCCCCCCACGCACATCACACACATATACCACACACACACACACACACACACACACACACACACACACACACACACACACACACACACACACACACACACACACACACACACACACACACACACACACACACACACACACACACACCCCTCTCTCCAGCCAACTACTAGTGTGACCCACGGTGGTGGCATTTGAGCACTGGAAGAGGGAGGGATGCATGTCTCACCAGATAGAATGTCTGGCACCAGGGATACCGCAACGTGAGCGCGCTGACTTGGTCCCCACTGATGGCCCTTATCTTACCAATCGCCGTCTTCCTCCTCCTCCTCCTCCTCCTCCTCCTCCTCCTCCTCCTCTCCTCCTCCCTCCTCCTCCTCCTCCTCCTCCTTCCTCCTCCTCTCCTCCTCCTCCTCTTCATCTTTGTTTTCTAAGGTGGCCGTTTTTTTTTTCAAAGCCAATATTGTACATTGCTTTCAAATGATGGAGTTGCTATTGTGTTGTTTAGTTGGTGTTTATTTTATTTATTTTATTTTTGGTTAGCCCCATTCTGCATCTTCAATCATGCACCTTGTGTTTCCAACAATTTACATCCATCTGCCTTTTGTTATATACATTATATCTAATATCTAATTTAAGGTTGTGGATGTTAAAATACAAATTTCAACATGCATTGATAGCCTTTTCTTCCATCCATTCATTCATTCATACACGATACAATTATGCTCTATTTCAACCATATCATTTCTTTGCAGTTTGATACCTTTTATTGTTGTGATATGATTATCAAGCTATTATGCCTCTCAGGAAATATCATTTTTTTTAAGGAATGACCTGCATAATCCCCACTTGTATGTGCTGTGAGGCATTCTTGTTCTGATTGTGCAGCGAGTACTGCACATGCTCAGTAATAGTAATGTAAACTGTCCGTGTTCTGTGTTTATACTAACATTGATAAACATCGTGAAACTCAGCCGGCATCTGGTCTTGAGAACGGTGTTTATTTTTCTACTGTATAAGAGATGTGATGTATTTCTGCCAAATTCCTACAATTATGTTGCAATATTTTTGCTTGTACTCATGCATTTCTGCTCCTAATGAATCAAGTGGGGGGAAATCACTCTCTCTGTCGGTTTGCTTTTATTTTGAGTCTCCTGAAATGTTCGCATTTCACAGCACAAATTATTTAACTTTAAAGCGTCCTTTTGTATGCACTTTCATAATGCTGTTTTTTTTTTATACAATTAGACAGCATTCAAATGTGTGACGACCATCAACATAATCAGGATAATTTTCACTATTTTTATAAAATGGTAGCATTATCAGAATAAATACTATGCTAATTATAAGTATTTGATTTCTATCTGTATTTGGGTTCATAATTGTGATTGTTTGAGTATAAGTATTACAGTATTATTAATAAAAATCGTATTATTACATTGACATTTACGCTTAAGGCATTTAGCAGACTTTTTATCCAAAGAAACTTACAATAAGTACATTTGTCACAAGAAAGAGAAACAACAATATATCGCTGTCGGTACAGTCAGGACGTTCTTAGAACAAGTGTCACTAACAATAGCTAGGTTAACCCATTCCCTTTATGCAACAAAGATAACTAGGATAAGATGCTACACAATGCTAAGCACTATTTTTTAAGTACCATTAGTGGCATGTGTATCAGCACGGGCATTATAAATACAGTGTATTATTACTATAAATAATTACGTCATTATTATGATTGTTGTTTTCGATATAATAATAACAATAACCAGGAAACAAATTCAACCTATACGTTCTTTCTGCATAGACAATGCTGCAGCCATTGAGGCATTACAGTCATAGGCAGTGCGGCGTGCATAACCAGAACACGTCTGCGTGCTCCTGTCTGCCGAGACGCAGTGTGTGTTTGTGTGTTTGTTTGTGTGTGTGTATGTGTGGATGTGAGTGTGTGCGTGTATGTTTGTGTGTGTGTGTGTGGGTGTGGGAGTGGGTGTGGGTGTGGGTGTGTGTGTGTGTGTGTGTGTGTGTGTGTGTGTGTGTGTGTGTGTGTGTGTGTGTGTGTGTGTGTGTGTGTGTGTGTGTGTGTGTGTGTGTGTGTGTGTGTGTGTGTGTGTGTGTGTGTTTTTTTACGAGTGTGTGTGTGTGTGTGTGTTTTTACTGTGTTGTGTTTGTGTTGCATTCTGTGTGTGCGAGTGAGCCAGAGGCTCATGGGCATGCCTGTATCTCCCCCTCCAGGACATCCTGCAGCATAGTCCATCTCTCCCCTCAGCATTAAGGCTGCAGAGGACAGCTGTTTGTGGGGCGGGGGCCCACACCTCTCTCTCCCCTTCTCCCCCCGCTCAGAGTCAACGTTCTTTCACCACTGAATCACTGGGGGAGGATGGGGTGGTGGTGGTGTTGGTGGTGGTGGTGGTGGGGGTTGCGGGCTACAGCGCTAAAAATAAAACTAGCCTAACAGGCAAACGCTTGCTCCGCCACCAAATAATTCTAGGAGCGGTGCGATGGGGGGCAATTTGCCCGGATTTGGTTATATTCCCAGTCTCATCCCATACCCCATCCCACCCCACCACCTTCTCCACCAGCACCACTTCCACCTTCCCATTCTCTTCCCCCTTCCCTGCACCCGCAGCAGCCTCTGTGCGGATAACAAGTGAGTGCGCTCCCAGGGATGATGGATGGGCCTTCGCGGAGGGCTTGTCAGCAGTGGGTTCAGGGCCATATGGAAGTGGCATATGGGAGCTCATAGTGGAAGACGGGGCAAAGGAGGAGGGGAGTGACAGAGATATACATTAAAGATGCCGCTTTGTTCTTAGAAATGCAAGGTTCATCAGTTTAGTCGGGGCGATCCGTCAGTTCTGCGTTCCCCCCCCCCCCCCCTCCCCTCTTCCCGTGGGGAGGGGGAGAGGGGGGGAGGGGGGTGTTGTAATTGGGAGGGAAAGAAAACAACAACAACAACAACAACAACAACAAATAGAACAAAATGTGGCGGATGCAGAAAAAGTTGCTGTTTGTGGATCTTTATGCATGGATGTCTTTGTTTTTGTTTTTTTCTGTTTTCGCGGGACTTCTGGCTTTTCCGCCGTCGGTGAGCAATCCATCAGGATTTTGATGTGAATTTGTAAACGGAAATATATGAACCTCGCCGTACCTGAGAATATATATATATATACAACATATTTTCCTATCACTGGGTCCTGCTTCAATTATATCTCATCAATTATCTTTTGCATTTATTCAGTTTCACTTTTCAGTGAGATTTCAAAAAGGATTCCCCCACTCACACACGCACACGCACACACGCACGCACGCACGCACGCACGCACGCACACACACACACACACACACACACACACACACACACACACACACACACACACACACACACACACACACACACACACACACACACAGACACATACACACACACACACACTCACAGACACACACACACTCACAGACACACACAGACACTCACAGACACACACACACACACACATAAACACATACACACACACACACACACTCATACACACACACACACACAAACATATAGAGACTTTCCTTTCGAGTATGGAACACATTCATCAATTATGTCCTCAGATCAACCCACGATCAGCCTAGTCTTAACTCTCTCATCCAAGTGTGTGTCTATGTGCCATAGATCTGCACGTGCTTGTTGTGTGTGTTTCATAAGTGTGTGGTGTGTTTGTGTGTGTGTGTGTGTGTGTGTGTGTGTGTGTGTGTGTGTGTGTGTGTGTGTGTGTGTGTGTGTGTGTGTGTGTGTGTGTGTGTGTGTGTGTGTGTGTGTGTGTGTGTGTAAGCCCTACGGACTCTCTCCGGACCCCGAGGAACACCGTTTGATTGTTTAAAGCCCTCCTTAATTGGCGCTTTGTCTGCGTGTTCCTAAATGAGCCGGGACACCCAGGGTGCGGGGTTCCCATGGAGACGCTGGTCCGTTTGACAGCCCCCACGGTGGGGCCTGTCCCACGGCCCCTCAAACTGCCAGCCTCCTGACAGCGGCCCGCATCGTACACACCCTGCCCAATTAAAACTCAGCTGTCAGGACCAGATACTATACCAACAGAGCGCACGCACACACACACACACACACACACACACACACACACACACACACACACACACACACACACACACACACACACACACACACACACACACACACACACACAGAGGGAAGGATAGATGGAGAGAGACTCTACCAACAGAGAGAGAGGGAGGGAGGGGGAGAGAGAGAGAGAGAGAGAGAGAGAGAGAGAGAGAGAGAGAGAGAGAGAGAGAGAGAGAGAGAGAGAGAGAGAGAGAGAGAGAGAGAGAGAGAGAGAGAGAGAGAGAGAGAGAGATAAGAGAGAGTGGAAGATGGAGAGAGAGGGAGACAGGGAGACATGTAGGGAGGAAATTGGTGTGTGTGTGTGTGTGTGTGTGTGTGTGTGTGTGTGTGTGTGTGTGTGTGTTTGTGTGTGTGTGTGTGTGTGTGTGTGTGTGTGTGTGTGTGTGTGTGTTGTGTGTACGTGT
This sequence comes from Melanogrammus aeglefinus, assembly GCA_900291075.1. Lineage (NCBI taxonomy): Eukaryota > Metazoa > Chordata > Actinopteri > Gadiformes > Gadidae > Melanogrammus > Melanogrammus aeglefinus. The sequence continues at coordinate 7,314 of OLKM01000066.1, forward strand.
TTGTGTCTAGTGTGTGTGTGGGTGTGGGCATGTGTTTGCGTGTTTCTTTGTGTGTGTGTGTGTGTGTGTGTGTGTGTGTGTGTGTGTGTGTGTGTGTGTGTGTGTGTGTGTGTGTGTGTGTGTGTGTGTGTGTGTGTGTGTGTGTGTGTGTGTGTGTGTGGGGGGGTGTGTGTGTTTTGTGAGTGAGAGAGAGTGAAAGAGAGTGAGTGAGAGAGAGGAAATGTGTGTACGTTTTGTGAGAGGGAGAGAGAGAGAGAGGGAGCGAGAGAGGGGGGGGATTTGGTGGATCATTAGCTGATGAATGCGTTCCCTCTCTCCTTGGCCTCTGCTGTGTTTGTGTTCATTCCTGTGTCAGTAGGTTAGGTTCCGTCCTCATGCCCATGCATGCTTTACAATCACTGTCCGTGGCCGGGTTATTCTAACTGGGCTATGATTGCGTGTGTGTGATGTGTGCGTGTGTGTGTGTGTGTGTGTTTGTGTGTGTGTGAGTGTCTGCATACCTAACTTCTTGCCTGTGCGTGTTTGTGTGTGTGTGTGTGTGTGTGTGTGTGTGTGTGTGTGTGTGTGTGTGTGTGTGTGTGTGTGTGTGTGTGTGTGTGTGTGTGTGTGTGTGTGTGTGTGTGTGCCTACCTACCTGGCTACCTGTGTGTGTGTGTGTGTGTGTGTGTGTGTGTGTGTGTGTGTGTGTGTGTGTGTGTGTGTGTGTGTGTGTGTGTGTGTTGTGTGTGTGTGTGGTGTGCATCTGTGAGAGTGTTTTAGCTCGGTGTGTGTATGCCTGTGCACGTGTGAGCCTGCATGTGTGGCTGTGAGTCTGAGAGTATGTTAAACAGGGAGGGAAAGCGTGTGCGAGTGCTCTTTGTGCGCTGAAGCACCAGGTGAACTGGTTGTATTGGGTTACATGCAGAGATTTGTAATTCTGAGTAATCACTTAGGACAAGCCCTTACACCATTTTATCTGTTCATGTCTGTAGGCCAAAGTCAATACTCATAGTATAGTAATGAGCAGGGGATAGTGGGGCACCTTTTATTAAACCTCTGCAGGGTGAATCTGATTCCACCCTCCTTCCCTTTGAAAACATCTCTCTCACTCTCACACTCTCTCTTATCGAGCTCTCCCAGTTCCTCCGTCTCTCTCCCGCTCAACTCCTTTTGTTTTTGGAGTTATTTGTTTTGTTTGGTTTTAAACTTTAGATGGATATTCATGGATTTCAGTAACATATAGCTTATCCTTAAAGTCATTTCACCATTTTGTCTTTTTTTTGTACTGACAAATTCGGTAAAAAAAATCGTTACTGTTAGTACGTAGCAATGTATTTGTTGAATTGAACTTATTTTTTCCATATTCACATCAGGTCCAAATTATACGAAAAATAGATCTGCATTTCAAATGTTTTCTGAAATGTGTTTGGTCACAATGCCTAAGAAAAAACAAAAAACTTGTGTTACTTGAGAGGAATATTCTGGAAGGACACAGGTGAGTTGGCCAGACCCAGGTTTGAAATCCGAGATTCCAACATGGGGGAGCGGACTTAGTTTAATCTTCGCCGACAGCGAAATACAGTTATTGGAAACTTCTCACCCCGCCATAACCATGTTCGAACATTGCATAAAGGCTCACCTCAGCAACATGAAATGTTCAGCCCTTTTTCCTCGACAAAGGAGATCCCCTTACCGCGCGCTCGCTCTTATTGCGTCTGCTGCCTCTCCTTGGTAGATACGCTATATCTGCAGAACAATGTAACATTGTTGAAGAGCTCCACCGGCACCATACCCCTTGGGCTAGTCTGCAAAAGCAGTGCGGCTTGAGTGACAGAAAAGTTTCTATGGAGCGGGGTAATAAAGTCAGAGTTGAAGCCTGCGTGTCACTATACATATCCACCTTCTCGCTGCTATGTGTCTTGCAGGAAAAAATGGGATATTCTTTCTCCTGTGTGGCTCTACACTACACCTTCTTCAGGGTGTAAAATATAGAGATGAATAGGGGGAAATGTGGAAAATATGTATGGAGACGAAGCTGGTAATGGATGGAGTACTATGCTAAGGTGTATACATATTTATATGTGTCCTCTCAAGCTAAATGAAATACATTTGTCAAATGGATTGAAAAATGAAGGGGACAAGGCTGGATCAGTCATGGCTTCCACCTGTGGTAAACATCACCTCTTGCTCTCCCCGTGACAGACCTCAACGTTGTGTCTGCTTAAGAGTCGATGCAGTACAGTAATCACACACACATGGATACGTGCCCTGTTTAGTCTATGCATGATCAGACATATGCTGTATATGATGTATATATGCACATGCATGCAGCACACACACGCTTACACGCCCACACTCACACACAAACACACAGACAAACACACACACACACACACACACACACACACACACACACACACACACACACACACACACACACACACACACACACACACACACACACACACACACACACACACACACACACACACACACACAAATGAAAACACATGTGCATACAGAAATACATATAGTTATATAATCATATTCAAAAGCATAAACACACTCACAGTAACAGACACATGCGTCTCCACAAACAGACAACAACAAATACGCATGCACACAAACACACATATGCCTCTTCACAACACAGCCACATACATACACACAACTACACATGCACATGCATGCAGGCAAATGGACAACCTTACACAGGCACATGCAAACACACATACACAAACACACACAAACACACACAGGCACACACACACACACAAACGCACGCACACATTGGCCTCAGATCTAGGTCCTCCTGCGTCCTGCATCTGGAAGTTCCTCTGTGAAGTGTCTTCTTCCTGGCCGAGCTGGAAACAGTTTCCAGAGGAAAGCTTCTTCTTCTGGGACCTGGCGTGGATCCAGGAACACTCAGGCACCACAGCTGTCTGGGATCCTTAAGACGCAGCATATGGTGCTCAAGTACCACTGTTTCACCGCTAAAGACCCCCCTTTTTCATCAGGGGGGAAAAGGCCATTTAACGTCAATTTCACTTGGAGGGAGAGGGGGGGGAGAAGAAGTTTGTGGAGAAAAATGAAGAGGAGGATTTGGCAGCAGCGAGAACGAGCGCGTGGTTATTTATTTGTTCTGTTTTAGTGGCTTGGTTGTCTTCGCCGTAACATCGCTAATCTTGGCAGTGATGACATTTTGATTCTCAGCCTGAGAGTTTGCGAACAACACCATCTGTGTGCTTTCCTCTAATTAGGGCAATAGCCACAAATATTACTGCGACAGTTCATCATGACAAGCTGTTGCAAACCAACGTGTTAAGCTGTTTTTGCATGCTTTTTTTTCTGCTTTTTGTATTTACGCAATGGTTAGTATCTCTGCTGATTTGACTGAGGTAAAGATGAGCTCCAAAACAGTCAAGAGCTGTTGATCCTGACTCTCTTTGTGATTGCTCTAAGTTCCTTTGGATAAAGGCGTATCCTAAGCGACTAAAAAATCATTTACTATTACCATTCTGCGTAGATTGTGGTGGATATAGTGCTGGACCTTTTTCTCTTTCACCAGCCCGTTTGAAAAATTAATTAAATCTTGCATTTAATCTTCATTTCTGTACTCTCATGAGTTAACACACGTGTCTGTGCCATGACGGATGTGACAGTACACATTAGATTGTATTCCAACAACAAATTCTTAGACGGAGACCTTTGCACCGCACACGACGAGACTGTGACTTCAATTATAAAAACTTCACCTGCTGTGCCACATACCGCGCAGCAACTCAAAAACATTATCTGATTCATCAGTAAAATCATGGTAAAACACTGCATGTTGGGCATCTCCCCGGAACACATTAAAATCAGTCTAAAGGTTAATACTTCTGCTAATTTATAAATGCTGGATCGCTGTCTGCGTGAGAGGGGAATGGTTTTGAAAAGGCCTGACATTGTAAATTAAACCTGTCAGATCGTCTCTCTCTCTGAGTGGGTGCATCAGAGGATGCTGCAGACTATGATGTGAGACAGGCAGGAAAACAGCCCTGGAGGGACAGGCCTTGTTGCTTCCCTACCTCTCTCCCCCTGTCTCTCTCTCTCTCTCTCTCTCTCTCTCTCTCTCTCTCTCTCTCTCTCTCTCTCTCTCTCTCTCTCTCTCTCTCTCTTCTCTCTCTCTCTCTCTCTCTCTCTCTCTCTCTCTCTCTTCTCTCTCTCTCTCTCTCTCTCTCTCTCTCTCTCTCTCTCTCCTCGCTCTCTCTCTCTGCTCTCTCTCTCTCTCTCTCTCTCTCTCTCTCTCTCTCTCTCTCTCTCTCTCTCTCTCTTCTCTCTCTCTCTCTCTCTCTCTCTCTCTCTCTCACTCTCACTCTCACTCTCGCTCTCTCTCTCTCCGTCTCTCTCTCCAAAGCCTCACGGCCGTCTCCAGAATAAAGGTAGTCTTGTTGTTGCTATAGGGAGTCTCCCCTTTAGCGCCCCGCGGTCGACACAAATAAGCCGCGCGTGATGCTAACCGCTGATGGGGGTTTTGAGCTAATTTATTCAACCTAAAACTTTGACCATGGTGGAATTGAGATGATAAGGTTTTAGTTTAGTAGGATCGCCTGTAAAGTGCAGATGTTGCGGGGGAACTCCTGCAATCATGCATTGAGCAATTATTTATTACGGCTTGGCCCCTCTTTTGTTAGCTACCCTGGTTTAAAGAAATAGTTCAATATATTTGCCTCCCTGATTAACCAGATAGATAAAAGCTAGTAATGGCTGGCATGTGTGGATTATTTTTAGCTTGATAAACCGAAACGGTCAAACACTCAGAAATGGGATGAGATTTCAGTGCCGGGCCCATATGGTGCGTCTGCCTTTCTGCATGGACGCAGGATGTCCAACAGCGTTTTGATTGTGAAGAGTAATCCAGGCATGCGCCAAGTTCTCATCAATTGGCCATCTCTGAGAATGACTCCATTCATGGTAAGTGTTACAAGGCTTTCGCGGTATGGAAAAAATTACAGCCCCTACAGCAAAGCCTGTAAACCAATCATACATGGGCTGGGGGGGGTTAGTGGAGTAAGGGGCTGCATCAGGGGGTGGAGGGGGAGTTGTCAGATTCTGACAACCACCAATCTAGGCCTGCTGGTGAGATGATGAGTCCATGAATAAAGATAAAAATTATTTCAATACTTGTGGTGAAAATTTCCCCCTTGAGAAAAACTTTACCCGCGCAAATTTTTCTCTCAATGGGAGGAAATGGCGACCGAAAGATTAGACGTCCTCTCCTGTAATCTGTACGGAGCTTTGAAATGTATATGGGTGGCTGGCCAACATATTTTCACTGAATCATGAACTCCCCTTTCCTGACTCTTTTTCAATCTCTCACCCACACACACACAAACACAAACACAAACACACACAACACACACACACACACACACACACACACACACACACACACACACACACACACCACACACACCGCACACACACAACACACACACACACATGCACACACACATAAATACACATGCATAAATACACACACACACAGATAAATACACGCACAAACATACACACACACACACACACACACACACACACACACACACACACACACACACACACACACACACACACACACACACACACACACACACACACACACACACACGCTTGTACACACACCATTTCTAAGCAGAACGTGTGTCTTTGCATCTTCTCACATCGTTGCCGTAGGACTTATGAATCAAATAGAGTGGGTCAAAGTAATCTTGTTGTGTCTTGTGTTTGTGTCAGAAATATGCAAGCGATTACTGAATACCCAGGAGAAAAGAGGGAGAGAGAGAGAGAGAGAGGAGATGAGAGCAGATGGAAGAGAAGCAGAGAAATGAGGATATGGAGGGAGATGAGAGGAATGATGAGCGAAGTTTGTATCAGGGAAGAGGATTGCTGAGGAGAGATGAGTAGAGGATAGGAGGTGAGGGACTAGGAGCGTGAAGGATAGAGGAGCAGATGAGAGGAGAGGAGATGAGGAGAGGGGAGAACATGGCAGCAGAGGACTGGAGGGAGAAGGTGAGGACAGGTAGGACAGAAAATGAGACAATGAAGAAGAGATGACATGAAAAGGGAGGAAAGGAGAGGAGAAGCAGATGGAACAATAGATTGGGTATTTGGTGAGGAAAGATTTATGCATTTGTGTGTATAGAATGTGTGTTCTTCCCTCTATTGAAAATCATTACGTCAGAAATCGGTATAAATGGTCTCAACAGCTAAACCTGCACCGATGCACATCTGGAAAGAAAAAAATGAAGAGCACTCTGAAGTGAAGGGGATCAGAACTTGAAAAACACAGACACACCGTCGATGGCAAATTCATTTTACGGTTTTCCAATAAAGTGACAGAGTATCTCATTTAATTGTAAATTGCAGGTTGAAAGGAGGAATGTAGTGAAGTGGGTGGAATAAGGTCACACTGTGTTCCGTGTGCCACTGTAGCTGTTTTAAGGACTCTCCCAGGCACCCATGTCTCGCAGCATCCCACACGGTGCAGTCTATTACTCTCTTAAGGAATGGCAATTATGGTAAGGAGGTCATTTTGGTGTCTTACTTTCGTAGTGATTTGCTCTTTATGGGCAATACTGCTGGATGCAATAAAACCCCTCTAATCCCCTTGGACAAAAAAACTAGTAAGAGAATATCCTCTGACAATAGTTGATGGCCAGTACCGCAGTGTTGTGTGAATAGTGGTTCATTCTTAGGTTTTTTTGTTGTCCATGTACCCAGACCACTACCAGCACCTACCACCACCGCCACCACCACCGCCACCAACACCGCCACCACCACCACTACCACCACCACCACCACTAACACCACCACCACCACCACCACCACCAGCCACCGCCGCCACCGCCGCCACCGCCGCCACCGACCACCCCGCCACCACCGCCGCACCACCGCCGCCACCGCCGCCACCGCCACCACCACCACCACCACCACCACCGCCACCACCCGACACCGCCACCACCCAACCACCACCGCCCCACCGCCACCACCGCCACCAACACTGCCACCAACACCACCAACACTGCCACCAACACCACCACCGCCGCCACCACCACCACCGCCACCACCACCTTCCACCTATCTGCACCATCTTTCTCTCGCTACCCGTGAAACCGAGAAAGTATGTGTGTTGGAATTTTCTTTTAAATATTATTAAACATTATTCATTTCGTTAAGCACCAAACACCGTCCACCACCATCCACTACCATTCAACCTCAGCCATCAGACTAATCATCACCACTACTAAACCGAGCACTACCAATCTACCATAACTACCGCCACCACAGGCGACCCAACGTCGGCCACACGTTCACCGCAGAATTCCTGCCAGCCGCCAACCTGTCGCCATTCGCCGCACCTCCTGGCGACGTCCTCGGCAGCGAGGACTCCATGCTGAGCAGCACGGATGTGCCAGGAAGGCCTGAGGGGCGGCATTAGGATGAACGCCGCTGTATCGACATGCTTTGTTCACACAGCACACACATTGGGGACACAGCACATGTGGCGACCCACATACCTGCACCATCTTTCTCTCGCTACCCGTGAAACCGAGAAAGTATGTGTGTTGGAATTTTCTTTTAAATATTATTAAACATTATTCATTTCCGTTAAGAAACAACACCTTATTTAACATTTGAATATTTTCTATCCAGCACATCATCACGTTTTAATGCTTTTAAAAGAGCAGTTTAAATTAGGCAACTCTGCCGAGCTGAGTGGATGCCAACGTTTTGGATATAATTCAAAGCAGCGACATCCTTTAAACGGCCGACTTTGTCTTTGAACTGACTTTCTAATCTCTGTGGCGACGTCCTCGGCAGCGAGGACTCCATGCTGAGCAGCACGGATGTGCCAGGAAGGCCTGAGGGGCGGCATTAGGATGAACGCCGCTGTATCGACATGCTTTGTTCACATAGACACACATTGGGGACACAGACATGTGGGGACACACATACACTCACACATACACGAACACACACACCAAAGAAATATGTAGTATATATGTCACGTGTAGGGACACTAACAAATGGGGATACAGATAAAAAAAAAGACACACACGCTCACAAAGACACACAGAAATTGACTGTGGCCTGCGATCATTTGAGGGCGATGGGGTGTTGAGATGATTTAAGTGAGGGCCTTACTAGTGTGTTTATATTGCATTCATTTCGGACAATATTCCAACCAACTCTGCGTTCACCCTTCAATGAAAGTCGATGCAAGATCATTGATATTGACTCATAATGTGGTTGGAGGAATGCACTAGGTTATTATCTTTTATTTACATTTTTTAACTGCAATGTACATAAATGCACGAGGCTACTATGGTAAACAAATACATGAGGTTTTTATTTTTGTGAGATTACTAAGGTATTACTAAGGTATACAAATGCACAAGGTTGCAAATGAATGTACCAGGTTAGCAGACTGTTCTGCAGCCCCCCTCCCAGCCCCACCCTGCGGAGAGGACGGGGGGTGGGCTGCCGTGGTCCCCTGGACACAAGGATTTAATAGGTGACCCTGGGCTCCATGCGGGGCCCCCCACAGCCGGGACCCACCCAGGCGTAAAATGAGGACCAGGCAGGACCTAGCTGGTAATGAGACCTGGCATTTTGCTCAGGGTAACCTCGGAAAAATGGCTTCTATAAATACCTACTATAAATAAATAAAAAACGGTATCTTGGCCCAGGCCCTGCTGTACGGGCTCTCTCTCTCTCTCTCTCTCTCTCTCTCTCTCTCTCTCTCTCTCTCTCTCTCTCTCTCTCTCTCTCTCTCGCTCTCTCTCTGAAAAGGTCATCTCTCTCTCTCTCTCTCTCCTCCTCCCTCTCTCGCTCTCTCTCTGAAAAGGTATCTATTGCCCACACGACACCTGCTACCGCGTCTCTCTCAGTGCTCCGCTGTACGGGCCCTCTCTTCTCTTCTACGGTCTCTCTCTCTCTCTCCTCTCGTCTCTCTCCTCTCTCCTCTCTCGTCTCTCTCTCTCTCTCTCTCTCTCTCTCTCACTTCTCTCCTTCTCTCTCTCTCTTCTCTCTCTCTCTCTCTCTCTCTCTCCCCTTGTATTTTGGTATCCTGGATGTCCCTCCCCCTCTCCCAAACACTGTTTTCTAATCTCCTTGGCATGGTGAGTTATTGTTTATGACAGGTGACACTTTAGAGGAGTCCATTTTGCCTGATGTACCTGTGCCCTCGTCATCTCCTTCAGTGGTTCTGCTCATCGTTTCACTCGATTACGCATGTACACCTTGCAGGACTGATGTATGAACAGCACAGAGAATTAATCCATCCACCTATTCTCACTTCCTTTATTCCTGTGTTTGCTGCTCCATGGCATGAGTCAGGGGGACGGAATATGTAAAGGGTGAAGGTTTGTCATTGGGCGCTACACACAAACAACACCAACACACACACACACACACGCACACACACACACACACACACACACACACACACACACACACACACACACACACACACACACACACACACACACACACACACACACACACACACACGCACACACACTCACACACACACACAATCATACTCACACGCACACACACACACACACACACACACACACACACACACACACACACACACACACACACACACACACACACACACACACATCACACCACACACACACACACACACACACACACACACACACACACACACACACACACACACACACACACACACACACAAATACACACACAAACATACACACACACACACACACACTTCTACTCACTGCCAATCTACATGCCAATCCACATTATATTGGGTCATCTACTTTTAAATCATGTAACATGTTCATAATATCCTCTGAGCCTGCAACAAAGCTTGAGTTGAATTAGACTAAATATGTGACAACATAACACATTTCCTTGGACCAATTCAGCCGTACGCTTAACCCTTTCTGATGCAGATTCAGGATCCATCACTACCCCTCTAGCCCTCGCTGTTTACCTTTGATTCTCTGAGGAAGCTTTCATGACAGGGAATGACCTCAGGCTTCAGTCCTTCCTTCCTTTCCCCCACTCTCGCTCTCTCTCTCTCTCTCTCTCTCTCTCTCTCTCTCTCTCTCTCTCTCTCTCTCTCTCTCTCTCTCTCTCTCTCTCTCTCTCTCTCTCTCTTTCTCTCCCCCTCTCTCTCTCTCTCTCTCTCTCTCTCTCTCTCTCTCTCTCTCTCTCTCTCTTACTCGTCCTCCCTCTCTCTCTCCTCTCTCTCTCTCTCTCTACCTCTTCCTCTATGTCCCAATCTCTCTCGCTCCAGGCCAGGTCAGTACTTTAACATCACTTATCCCCCCCTGTTTCACTGCCTGTGGGCAAGCTAATGTGATTATACTCTCACCCTGACCAGGTCCAGTTGACCTCCCAGTGAATCCAATACCACTTATTGATCAATATCCCATCGATCAACAGGCGCCCGTGTCAGATCAAGGGCGAACATTTCTATTGATCCGACGAGATTAGAGGAGACAAAAGGTTGCCAAATCGGTTTGGACGCAACCTGCCAATGGATTATGACAGCCCGTTGCCCTGGGACTTCCAGACAGAATTAGATTTGATGAGCGTTAACCGTGGAATTGATATACCTAAAGGACAGGGCCCATGGGCAGCTAATCCAGTCCCACTGTATGTTGATTCAGTCAGGCCTGTCCTGTGAATGCACAGAGGAGGAACCCATCGATTGTTCTGAAGCTGAACGCACAGATTGGATCAGACCAAACACTAAGCGTTACTAGAGAAGTGGAAGGGGTTTGGCCAATGTTACACAACGGCTAAACTGTTGAATGCGGGAGAAAATGTACCAACTGAAATAACCTTTTTATTAAGGCCCAAAACCTTATCTATGCATTAATATGTTCATATGCTCATACCTGACTTTCGGTTACGTTTTGTTTGTACTTTGAGGATGCTCTTTTGGGGTTATATGGTGCAGGTTAGTGCTGATCCAAACGTTCATCTCCCATTTGAAAGGTGAACTGGTGTTGATCCCTTCTCAATACATCTGACCACGACCTGATTCTTAACCACGTCAATCACTGTAAGAGGCCTTGAATAAGAGCGTCTGCAAAATGAGGATGATGAACAGTAAATACGTAAGCTTTTTATTAGCTTTTTTCTCTCTTTTCAGTGTTCTTCCCGTTTGTGCTGGCGCTGTGTGTAAAGTTATCATCTGTTATATAAAGCATGCTTTTGTATGTATTTTGGGAGCGCGGTGGGGGTGGGGGGGGGCAAAGACACAGCTGCGGTGCAGTGTGTTGGTCCTCAGAGATGGCTGCAGGCCGGTTGTCTCTGGAGCTCCAGAGCTGATGACTGCCAGTGTTTACCCACAATGCCGCTTACCTTACCTCTGAGGCCATGGAGAATACAGCCTGTATTAGCTGCTGTAAACACACACAAACATGCACCTACACACGTACAGACACACACGCGCAAACAATCACATATACAGACATGCACACATGCACACACACACACACACCCTCACACACAAACACAAACATACACACACGAAAACATGCATCCCCCGCCATGAACACATGTACATAAAAACATAACATAAACCTGAATATGTATTTGACTGTGTTCATCCTCACACTTACGTTCACATACACTGTAACCCCTTCCACCCCACACACACACACACACACACACACATACACACAAACATATAACATTGTACATTCATATGTGTTCAACAGTATTTTTACAATTTAGATGCACACAACTGGACACATCTGGACACACACACGCACGCACGCACGCACGCACGCACGCACGCACGCACGCACGCACGCACGCACGCACGCACGCACGCACGCACGCACGCACACACACACACACACACACACACACACACACACACACACACACACACACACATATACATATACACACACAATGGGCAGATCCTTTATCAAGCTATGAGAAAATACTGCTTCCATAGCCATTAAATATTAATGCCCTGAGTGGGAGAAAATGAGTGAATAAGTCATGAAACTTTGACAACACAATGCTGAGAACAACAGGGAGCGTATGGACATTTGCTCTGCGTCAATGTTTTAAACTCAAGCAATGCTGCGGACCGACGGGTGGACGTTTGGCCCAGCGGTCGAGCAGAGACAAGAGGAAGAAGAATAAAAAGAAGGGAATCATCTACAATGGGTTTTGTAATGAAACAAGATCCTTTCTCTTTATGAGATCTGGACGACATTAGAGACGCATTCAGAGTTCCTTCTACGATATCGGTAACACTCTTCTAGATAATGGTGACTTGTGCCCCAATCTAATCTTCACTGTTCCTCAGGGTCTTATTCTGCGGGAATCACTTTTTTTTTGGGTCAGCGAGTTAACGCTAAAAATATGTCCTGCTAGGGCCTTGCTTTTATCGAGGTGGTGTTCTGTGTCAAGCACAGTGTGGCTAATACTCTCTAGGAGTCTGTGTCACAATGGAAGAGCCAACTGACTGGCAAACTCACACATTATCTCCCCAGTCTTCTGCGCTTCTCCACCCCCTTTTCTATCTCCCCCCCCCTCACCCCCTCTCCCTCATTTCGCCACGATCTTCCCCGCTGTACAAATTGCCAAAAAACTGCATGTTTGGTGGAAGGACACAAATCGAGACACTCTGAACATGAGCAGTCTGCAAATACAGCTTCTCGGTGTAATTTGGTAAGGCGTGTCGACATGCCCTCTCTGTCTCCTTTGTAATTGGTCTATTTAGAGGAAGTGTTTCACCCTAAAATGAAAATTTGGCCATTATTTATTCTCCTCCATGTCAGTTGAGTGCAGAGGTATTGCAGTTTTACTTTTATTGTTACACCCAGACAAGATAGAGCTAGTGATGCTACATTCTTACCCCACCAAAAAGAAAGGTGTCCCATCACCGAAATGACGAGAGATCTTAAAGACGTGTATCAAATGAAAACATTGAAATAAATTCTCTTGAGATTTTAAAACTCATCCAACATCAATTTCTGGTTGGTTAACAATGGTAAAGTGGGGTTTAAAAAACAACTTGAAATGTCCCATTTTTCAATATTTAATAGATGGGGTTTTTTGAGTTTCTCTTAGAGTTTCAACAGGCATATGGCCGAGAACATAATAGCAAATAGCAATAATTTAAATTGTAATTCTAGGGGGCGAAATGTTCCGTTAATGTCAAGTATTCTATTGTGTGCATCCATATTATGTTTTTTTAAAGGGATGCGTTAAGATGTTTGTAAATTGGCGTTTGCATGTCTTACCCAGATTCAGATGAGTGGTCTAACCACCTGTGAAGCGCTGCTGACAGGTTATCCTCCATGTACACCGCCCATCCAGAAGCAGCTGATAATATAATGACAACAACGCTGCAGCACAGGCAGCCTTATATTTATACCTCTGAAAATTATTGCTGAATTATCTGTGTGTTTGCAGATAAACTGCAGTCTTGTTTTGTTGTTACTGGCACTGGTATTGAAGTGGCAACTATTCGGCACACATTGGAAATATTTGGAAAGCAATTAAAAGTGTATTCCCCTCACATGAACAGGATCTAGACCACTGTATCTCTGCGAGTCAACGGAAGAGGAAAACGGAAAACAAATGCTAACCCCGCCCCCTTTCTGGACTCACAATGAAGAGTTTGGAATTAAACAACTTGTTTGAATCTAGGCGAGACAGGCAAACGACAATCGGAAAATATCTCAATCTATCCCTTTAACGCATTTCTTAACTTTACGAAGTGAAAGGCAGAAATGTATTTACAATCTACCACTTCTAGTTCAATGGACCTATCGTTTTTGCACTCATGTCAACATGAAGTACTGAAGAGATTTGAACATAGAAAAAATAGACCATAGCCAAAGCCATTAAAGTTTCACAACGTGTACTCGTACACAATGCACTCCAGCCCCACATGTATTTGAATCCATCAGCCGTTTCTATTATTATTTCTCAGAAACAGATTCGGAAGAAAGTCATTGGGCTGTCAGGTCGGTGAAAGATTTGAATCTGGTCATTTATAAGAAGTGACTCTAACACAAAAAGCTTGAGGTGCCATTTCGCCGCTGTCAGAGGGTTTAGTGTTTTTTAAAAGGCTGCGGTGATGTGGTCTGACACCTGGGGTCTTACACAGGGCTTTTAAGAGCTCTGCGTGGCCACTCTGGATCACGTGACGCCGCTCAAGACAAAAACACACCTGTCACTTGACAACACGCCACTCTCACACTTAGAGACTTTCGGGGGCTGCTGTCACAGCTTCGAGACATGTAGCGTTTGATATATATATATATATATATATATATATATATATATATATATATATATATATATATATATATATATATATATATATATATATCTTCCGATATCTTCCATGAATGCTTGTTGTTAATAAAAGCATAAATAAAAAACATCATTTATATTTTGTTCCAACACCATTCCTGTATACACTAGACTCCTTTTCGTAGACAAACTTCAAAATGAAGAGACACTTTTATTTTCCGTTTCCTTCCCTCTGCTGGCGTTCACATTCATTGCTGTAATGATCAAGTGTGCACTCGAAACCACTTTCCAAGATGCAGCCGTCCTTCATTGGAACACACCCCATCGCCTTACAGGAAGGTCACGGCATGCAAACAAACAGAAGGAGAAAGGACAGGAGCCGGGGGTGGAGGAGAGGAGGAGGAGGAAGAGGAGGAGGAAGAGGGTCCACTTTACATCCTCCACCTCCGCCCCACCCCCCTCCTCCCCATGCTCCACTTCCTCCCTCCCTCCACTACCTTTATTTGTGTCCCCCTTATTAACAACTGTTACTGCCGCTTTAATTATGCCCCTGTGATCTGGCAGAGCGTCGAGCGCGTGGCATCTCCCTCTCAGGGGATGCTGGGTAATTACCAGCATCCATCCAAGGGCCGCCACGCCGCTCCTGTTCCTCTGGTCGCCGTAGCGATAATCACAACGCCGCCGCCAGCATCTGTTCCACCCCCCCCCCCCCCCCCCACACACACACACACCCCCACCCCCCTGATGAGGAGTCCAAGTGGTCTGAGCCTGTCACGTCATGCCTTCCTGTGTCTGTCTTGACCTCTGACCTCACCACAGAGCGCCTCGGGGCTAATTTGTTTACCCTCAGAGACGAGAGAGGAGAGAGCCAAAATCTATCGGGAGGGCAACTCATTAGGGAGGGTTGGAACACGTCAATATCACCTTGTGCTAATTTTCTCCCGCCTATCATCTGTTGAGCACTATTTGATATTCATGTCGTTGATGGAAGATTCTTTGTGTTGTATCAGTAGGTGTTGGTATCCTGCTCAGAATCCAATCGATTAACTCACCTGTGTCAGGGATTACTGCAGTGCATTTTTTCTTCTTGTCAACATGATACATAGAATGCTAGAGTAAAACGAAATAGTATGGCAATTTTATCTGCCAGATTATTATTTGGATCACCTGTCAGAAAACTATTTGTTACTGGATATTTCATGATAACACAACACAGTTATAGTGAAAGCGAAAGACTGAAATAGTAATAATTACTTCTGCAAGATGTTCAATAGAAAATTTATTCAACCTTAGAAAGAAAAGGAGGATTTGGTGAAAATACAGACTTTACCTTTTTTAGCAGGTTGCTTTGGGTTTGGAAATAGAGGATCAAATGGTCAAACTTGGAGAATAACAGACTGTGGAATTGATTTGTTATTATGGGTTATTTTGCTAGTGAATGTTATCTTTTGCGGAGGAATGTTAGAGCCATTTAAAAAGAAAAATGTAGATGCTATCCAATGCTTTATTGTGCTTTACACTATATTTGTCGATCAGGGGGGAAATAACTATGACGTTCCTCTTCCTTTTAATGAAGATGGCAAGTGCACTACACTTAAAGGCAACAAACACACCAGCATCCCACAAAAACATTTTCCAGCCAGAAAAATGTCAACTCAAACTCAAACACATAAACGACAACTCCCATGATGAAAGCAAAATAAAAAATCTCTCCTAAACTCAAATTTGAAAACAAGTTTAATCTTCTTCTGTAATCTGAGCCGCATATAAACCGGAGCGCTGGAAGAACCCCGTCTGACACATGAGCACAGATTAGCCCCCGTGATGAAGAGACTCAGCCCCGAGCCCCAGCCCTTTGATCCCCCCAGTGACATCACTGGGGGAGCAGGAAGTTGTCTGCTTCGATGCCACGTCCCAGCCCAAGCTCGTCCAAATCCCCGTGCCAAGTGTTCCTGGGAATAACAGTCAGGGCATACAGTGGCACTGCGTCTTAGAGAGCAATCAAGGTATAAAACCCTCTAAGAATGTAATACCGTTTGCCCCCCCCACACACACACACACACACACACACACACACACACACACACACACACACACACACACACACACACACACACACACACACACACACACACACACACACACACACACACACACACTCACTCCTTTCCCTCCAACCCACTGGCTGATTGAACTCAGCAGAGAATTTAGCCCCGCACCCAAACTAACTTTCTTCGTAGTTTAGACGCCCTCTCTCCACTTCCCCTCCGGAGTGAACTACTGTAAGGGTTTATTTTATTTTTTTCAGAAAATGCGGATGAAGGGATAGGTAACCAGGTTCTCTAAATAAACAAATAAACCCGTATTTGTGGGGAAGAAGAAAGAAGCATGCAGGCTTAAATTATGAAAAGCCTCCTGATCAAAGAGGAGACGGGGTATGGGGGTGGTGGAGGGAGGAGGGCAGGAGGATGTGATGTATTTAAGCAGGTCAGAATCTTTGAAAGCTGTTTTATTTATGCGCTTTTAAAAGATAGTCGTAGTCAATATTTGGCAGCTGTGACGTTAACGAGCAACATATTAGAATGGGATGGGGGGGTGAAAAAAAAAATCATAAATATGCATAAAGATATTAGGGGGGTGTTAACGGAAGGCACCTGTCTACTTAACCATGACAGGAACTCAGTGAGTGATTTTTACAGAGGACCCCCTCCCAACACACACACACAAACACACACACTTCGCACACATTAACTTACATACACACACATGCACAGAACACTTACTTATATACACACACAAACACACAAAACACACACACACACAAACTCGCGCACATACGCACACATACACACAAACAATCACCCATGCACGCACGCACACACACACACACACACACACACACACACACACACACACACACACACACACACACACACACACACACACACACACACACACACACACACACACACACACACACACACACACACACACACACACACACACACACACACACACACACACACACACACACACACACACACCACACACGCACACACACACACACACCACACACACACACACACACACACACACACACACACACACACACACACACACACACACACACACACACACACACACACAAGCCCCTGCCCGCTCAGAGCCACATGTGTCCTTCTTTACTTAACGTCGCCGCTCTCTCCGCTCCGCACCGGTGACAGCACTGCTGACAAGACACACTCGCACCACAGAAGAAGAACATGTTTTTCAGAGATGTCAACCGACGACGGTAAAAGCAGCTCAAGGTTACAGTTGCTCTCTCTCTCCCCCCCTTTTTTCTCTCTCTCTCTCTCTCTCTCTCTCTCTCTCTCTCTCTCTCTCTCTCTCTCTCTCTCTCTCTCTGCGCATGCGTGAGCGTTTGTGGAGGGTGGCGTGCGGGGAATGTGTCGGAGAGCGACTGGTTACTTTTTATCTAAGGTTTGGTTTAACACACTTTTTTCTCACTTTTATATTGTATTATTGTCACAAGCACGTTTGAGCACTGTTTTAGAGGGTTTTTTTAAATATAAAAATACGGCAGCAGCCAGCGATAAGCTGGTTGTTTGTTGTGCCAAAAAATGAACACGGGTTTGAGAAATCTCTCGCGCCGGCATGGCGTTAAGGTGCCGGTCGGGCTGGAGTTTTCGGTGGAGGAGTGTGGGTTAGCGGCTGGTGAGGTGGTGGGCTGTGATAGCATTAAGGCTTTGTCCAGGATGAACAGCGCGGTTGTTATGTTCCTAGACTCCATAGACAAAGTTAACATTCTTGTCGAACGAGGCATCGTTTTGAGAAACACGCAGACTCCAATTTTTCCGCTTAATAATCCCTCAAAAAAAGTCATTTTGTCTAATTTGCCTCCTTTTGTAAGCGATGAGGCTTTAGAAAAGGAACTGTCCCGTCATGGGCAGCTTGTGTCGGCTATTAAGATGATGTCTTCGGGTTGTAAATCGCCTAAGCTAAAGCACGCTGTAGGATTCAGGAGATATGTATATATGATCTTAAAAGCAGGTATTGA
Organism: Melanogrammus aeglefinus; assembly: GCA_900291075.1. NCBI lineage: Eukaryota > Metazoa > Chordata > Actinopteri > Gadiformes > Gadidae > Melanogrammus > Melanogrammus aeglefinus. The sequence goes on from OLKM01000066.1 coordinate 25,672, forward strand.
TGACTTAAGTTTGGCCATGAGATTTAAGGTTGATGGCTTTGACTATACGATTTATGCGACCACAGAGGCAATGAAATGCTTCGGATGTGGTCAAGCGGGTCACGCTGTCCGCAGCTGTCCGGATGAAGCGGCCGCACGGCGGCTGGTGGGGCCGGCGTTGCCGGGGCCGGCGTTGCCGGGGCCGGCGTTGCCGGGGCCGGCGTTGCCGGGGCCGGCGTTGCCGGGGCCGGCGTTGCCGGGGCCGGCGTTGCCGGGGCCGGCGTTGCCGGGGCCGGCGTTGCCGGGGGCCGGCGTTGCCGGGCCGGCGTTGGCCGGGGCCGGCGTTGCCGGGGCCGGCGTTGCCGGGGCCGGCGTTGCCGGGGCGCGGCGGGTAGTGGGGTGACTTTAGTCGTTGACAATTTGGAAACTGAGCAGCAGGTTGAGGTGGCAGAAGAAAGATAAAAGCAATGCGCCTACTTCGTTTTTGAATTCGTGACTATTTCAAACAGTGTCCTATCCAAGTCAGGCGAGCGAACTCAGGAAGTCGCAAAGCATTGCGGAAAACAAGTCCAGGTGGACATGGACGGGGGATTCGGTTAATGAGGATCAAAATAGTGGTAGACAGGAGGATGGTACGCTGTTCTAAAAGTTTCCACCATAAGAGAAAGCAGAAAAAAGTTAATAGGAAAGGAAAAGTTACTCCTGGGCCTTCAAAAAAAACTGATATTTTGAGATGATACAGCGGGGTCAACATCAGACAGTGAGAGGGATTTCTCTGACTCGTCTCTTCCAGAAAAACTACTTCCAGATGGACAGGGGAGACAGGGATATAGTCTGGATCAAGTGAGAGTTTTTTTGGAAAAAACTAAAGGCAAAAGGGACGTTGTTGTTGAGGATTTTTTTCCTAATCGTTTGGAATTAATTGGCACTGTGAGGAAACTAATTAGACAGAGGGGAGGTGACGGTCTCTTAGAGACAGAGGTATATAGGCTAAGGAAACTGGTGCGAAAGCTGCAAAAAAATGAGGAAGATGAATGGCCAAGCAGTAAACAATAATCCGCTGAGGGGATATAGGCCTACACTATTTATACGTTGCCTCTTGTTTTCCACATTTATCATGAGTAGTTTTAGGATTGCATCTTTAAATTTAAACGGAGCAAGGGACGCAAAGAAAAGGAATTCGCTTTATGAAGTTCTGAAAACAAAGCAAATTGCCATTGCTTTTACCCAAGAAACACATAGTAGCAAGGATATTGAGGTCGAATGGCAGAGAGAATGGGGTGGTCAGGTGGTTTTTAGCCATTTGAGTTCAGTATCAGGGGGAGTTGCAAATACTTTTTTCAAGTTCCGTTTTTACCGGATTTCCTTTGATTATCAAGAAGTTGTTAAGGGCCGACTTTTAAAAAGTCACTGCAAAATATTGAAAGAAACACGATAGTGTTTTTAAATGTCTACTTCACCCAGTTTTTGCAGAGGGATAGATGTGTATTTTTAGATGAATTATCAAGCACCTTAGAAGGCTGCAATTCAACCGATTTTTTAATAATAGGGGGTGATTTTAACTGCACCATTAGCGATTTGGACAGGAATCACATCGAACCACATCTACAGTCCAGGAGAATTTTAAAGCGTATTGTTGAGAGTTATGATCTGGAGGATGTTTGGCGGTCTAAACACGGTACTAGAAGAGAAGTATTCCTGGTGTCATTGCAGAGATAATTATTTATCCCTGGCGAGGCTTGACAGATTTTATTGTTATGGACATCACATCCCGTTTTTTAAGTCATGTATTATGTCACCAGTAGGTTTTCAGATCATTTTATGGTAATTGGCACTGTTTTTATTATTATGGGGTCAAACCTAAAAGCGCATAACTGGCATTTTAATACAGAATTATTAAATGATGGGCATTTTAGGCAATGTTTTATTTATCTATGGAGCACCTGGAAGTTGGAGAAGGCCAAGTATATGTCTCTTCAACAATGGTGGACATTAGCAAAATAAAGGTACAACAAATTTTGTAATCAGTACACTTTCATGTAACTAAAGACACCCCACAAGTTCAATCAGAGATTTAGAGTTAGAATATTGTGGAACTCCAAACAACATAATGGATCCACAGGAAGATGATCAAGCCAAGATGCAGGAGCACTTCAAGCGAAAAAAGCCAAGTTGGCGGATCTGATGGGGAATGAAGGCACAGGGGCTTTGATCCGGTCTATAGGTTCCAGAACATTGCGGCGATGGATGCTCCGTCAAGATTTTTTTTTAATTTAGAGAAAAAGAACGGTCAGAGCCGTCTCATCCATTGTCTTCGATCTGGGGATGGATGCGAGCTCACTGAAGCGTCTGATATCAGGAGAAGAGCGGCAGAGTTCTTCTCTGAACTATACACCTGTGAATACAACGACAATCCAGATGATCTAACCTTTTTTCTCAGTGGCTTACCTCAGGTATCTGTTCAAAAAAAAGCTGAAATGGGGCAACCTATCACACTGCAGGAGTTAACAGTTGCACTAGAAGGCATGAAAAATGGCAGAGGCACCAGGGGATCGATGGCATTCCAGTTGAGTTTTTCAAAGCCTTTTGGTCCATTCTGGGGGAAGACCTTCTGGCAGTTTTAAATGACAGTATGGAGAGAGGCTGTCTTCCCAGGGCCGGATTAACAATTTTCTTGTGCCCTGGCAACAAGGCTCAAGGGCCCTCCACCCCCCCCCCCGACCCGCCGCCGCCAAACAATCGTAAAGTCCCTATCATCAGAACTTGGTGGCTTGATGAGTACTTATTGAATGTTCTCAATTGTCTTGACAGCAAACAGCTAGGTTATGGCCTTAACTTAAAACCATAGAACATTTAAAAAATGCAAAAATGTGAAATTAATCACCAGCCATGAAGCAAGCAATTAGTGTGTTTTTTAGTAAAAAATAAACCATTGGCTACACTGTTGCATGTAATTTCAAAGTCAAGATCATGTTTATTGTATCACAATTCAACATTTGATGTGTGATTACTTCACTACTATATATCCTTATTATTTTATTTAAACAAATGGACCTTACAACTGGCCTCCCTTAAAGACTGAACTCATGACTACACAAACAATTATGAGGCCTAATGACCTATCTTTACTTTTAAAACTTCCCTCATTAACACACACTTATTAATTCCAGTAACCATTCCAACCAATAACCAATTCCAGCAGTAACAATTAACACACTAGAATTCATACACACATATTATATCAATTCATATACATATATATATATTATATCAATTCATATACATATACATTATATCAATTCATATACACATATATACCATATCAATTCATATACACATATTAGCCTAATTATTTACTTACATTAAAACATATTACTAACTCAAACAAGTAATGCCTCACAACTGTCCATTTTTCAACACTGAACTCATGAAGAAACAAACAATTAAATGATTAGGCCTAATGACCTATCTTAGCTTTTAAAACTTCTCTCATCAACACATACAGTTAATTATGTTCTCCATAGAAGATTACTCAGTGGCCTTCCTTCTAGACTTCAAATATGCAAACTGAAACGGCGACGAAAACTCGCGCGAGGGTGTCCTGAGATGCAGCGTGACGATTTTGTCGCGAGTGTATTTTATTGGTTAAGAATCCAAACCAATCAAATCGTCGAGGGATGTAAACACATTTCAACAGGAAGCAGTGTGTACTTATTCAACCAAATAAGAAGTGTTTAGGGGCGGGACACCCGCCGCGCGAAATGTCGTCCAGATAGAGACAACGCGAGCGATTAAATTCAGGGTTGAGCGACATCGCTGGACGGCGCGACGTCGCTCGCGGCACGTCAGGACAGGCTCATTGAAAAGTACACATTCTAATCACTTTTCGAGTTGCAATAAAGTGCTCACATCAAGGAAAGTAAGGACTGCGTTATAACGTGATATTTGTCAACAACGTTGTCAAGGGCCCCTTTGATGTCAGGGCCCTGGGCAAGTGCCCAATTGCCCTAATGGTTAATCCGGCCTTGTGTCTTCCTCTTAGTTGTAGGAGAGCTGTCCTTACTCTATTACCTAAAAAAGGTGACCTCTGTGAGGTTAAAAACTGGCGGCCAGTAAGTCTACTGTGCACTGACTATAAGATCATTTCAAAAGCATTGGCAAATCGTCTGAGAGACGTGATGGATCAGGTTGTGCACATAGACCACAGTCCCTATTGTATCCCTGGGCAGATCGATTCGAGATAACATCGCATTAAATCGGGACTATTTTAGATATCTCAAACACACTCTGGATCTTCATTGTTTGTTGGTTTTATTTCCTTGGATCAAGAAAAGGCTTTTGGACCGGGGTGGGAGCACCAATATCTCTGAAAGTCTTAGAGGGCGCTTTTGGTTTTCTCCCCTGGGTTTTATCAGCATGATCAGGGTGCTCTACAGTAAAGTTGAAAGTGGTACTGAAAGTCAACGGTGGGTTAAGTGCTCCTTTTAACATTGGCCAGGGGTATATTCGACAGGGTTGTAATGTCTCAGGTATGCTGTATTCAAATTGCAATTTGAACCCTTACTGGTGTAGGCTTAAGGGAAGGAGCTGAGAGGGGTCAGGGTAGCTGAGGGTATTCCTTCCATTTTCTCTCTCTGCATATGCGGATGATGTTATTGTAGCTATTAGGCAGGATAGTGGACATTAAAACACTGACCCACATTGTGGAACGTTATGGAAAAATCTCATCAGCAAAAGTAAACTGGCAAAAGAGTACTGCTTTAAGTGTAGGAAATTGGCAACAGGAGAGACCAAAATTACCGGGAAGGCTTATTTGGGCCACATAATGGCATCAATACCTTGGAGTTCACTTGGGGGATGAATCAATGAGCAAAAAGAACTGGGGAAGGGAGTGGTGGAAAAAATGCAAGGCACTTTTAACAAATGGCGATGGCTTTTACCCCGTATTGTCTTTAGGGGCCGCACCCATTATTGCAAACAATCTTGTGGCACCTGTTTTTATTGGCATCGACTCAGCGTTTTAGACCCCCCAGCTGGTCTTTTAGCAAGGATTCAAGGCATTATTTTTAGATTTCTTTTGGGACAAGTTGCACTGGAATACCACAGGATGTTTATACTTATCGAAAAGAAGAGGGAGGGACAGGGTTTGGTTCACCTTGAAAGTAGGGAAGGGAGCTTTTAGATTGGAGTTTTATAAAAAGTCTTCTTTATTGATGCCGTTCACCAGTCTCGTTTACTTATGCCATCGAGACCAGTTGTCAGAATGTTATTTTAGGTCGAGTGGGAAATTTGAACTTTGGTATAGGGAATTTTTGTAGCATTTTGTACTCTTGACTCATCTTTTTTAAATCTTAAATGTTTTGCCACCTTTCTATGTGAGTGTTTTTAACATATGGGAACTTGATGATATAAACTGTTTTCGTGACTCAAATCCATCACTTCTATTTGGCTTTTTAAAGGGAGCCAATTCCTAAAAGGAGCACGGTTGGAGATTCCCTGGCAACCTGGATCTCTAATCCGATGTGGTGTGGTGACGGTGAAGACATTTGTTCAACTGACTGGTGGGAGTATAGCTGAGACCATGGCGCTGGCTGCCAAACTGGAGATCCACTCTATTCGCATCGTGGAAAGGCTTCTTGTAAGACCTTAGGGAATACAATATCAGAAGAGGAACACCAACTGCTTAAGGACTGGTGTAATGGACTGAAGGTACCAGATCAGAATGACCCTTTTCCAAAATTGGGTTTCAAGGCCAAACTAACAGACTCTGAGGTGCTGAGCCCTCTTCTGGAGGTCGGGAGTAAGGAGTGGATGGCATTGGACTGTATTAAAGGAAACAGCGTGTATAAAGTGTGTGTTAAAAGCTTTGAACAAAGGAAAACTAAAGACCAGAAAGGATACACCGTGGAGAGAACATTTTAGGGGTCAAAAGGACAGACAAAACCTGCTTGGGGCATGTTGTACAAGCCACCGTTGGCTAAAAAACATTTGGCTGATCTTCATTGGCGAGTGTCTACACGGGATAATTGCAGTGAATGCTTTTATATCTATTTTAAACCCTGCTATTTCAGATAAAATGCCCTTTCTTTCTGTTCATAGGTAGAGAGACAATTTTTTCACTGTTTTTTTTTATATTGTTGTAGATTGACACCACTATTACTGTCTGCTTAGTTATTTGTTAAATTTCTTTTGGAGAGGTTTTTAGCGAGGCAGCTTTTTTATTTTTTGCCTTTCCGTATGTAAAAGAAAAAAGAAGAAGGGCAGATTGATAAAATTTTTTTGTTTGGGCAAGCAAAAATGGCGATCTACTCTATAGTAGGAAACAAACAAAGTAGAGAAAGTGGTCAGGCAAAGGAGTGGTGTTTGCAACTCTTCAGGGGTTGGTAAAGCAAGGATTTTATTAGAATTTAAGTACTATGAAAAAATGAATGATCTGGATGTTTTATAAAAACATTTGGGATGATGATGGTGTTTTGTTTTTCTTTCGTTGGGGTGAGATAACATTTTTTTTTACATGGTATAGGGATAATATATATATATATTCGTATATGTGTATATGTATTTTGTAGAAGCTATTTTTTAGCTTCTGAAAAAAAAAGACCTTTGTAAAGTAAGAAATGTTGCAATAAAGTTGTGTTAAAAATCAAATCTCTCTCTCTCTCTCTCTCTCTCTCTCTCTCTCTCTCTCTCTCTCTCTCTCTCTCTCTCTCTCTCTCTCTCTCTCTCTCTCTCTCTCTCTCTCTCTCTCATACCCCATGAATATTGACTATCAACATTGTGAAATTAATTATGCATTTTATATACTTTTTCTATTTCCTTAGATGTGGAGCAGCGTAGCTCATCTGACAAGCGGGTACGTCTTTGGAAATCCAAACTGTCTTAAGTCAAAGGGTTATGCATCTGTTTTTTTTTCTTCTGCATATTGCCAAAGAAAAAGGCTTGAGAAAAATGTTCAAAGTATTAGGGATGACAGGGAATTTTGGCACAGCTGACATGCTTATAATTATGCTGGAAGTTTCATCAGTGAAGGTTAATCTTTACTCGTTGTCCTTTGTGATTTTGAGTCAGGCTTCGGCATGCTGATTTCAGGAACACTCTCTTTTTAGATGCATTTAAATGAATGTACTTCTACCAGTGGGTTGTACTACCATGATGTCTGTAGTTTCAGAAAATAAAAGAACACATTGCAGTGCATGGGATGGATTCAATACAGAATGCAGAATGCACGTTTACATGCAGCAATGTATGTTTATTTTGTGCATTCAGTATAATGGTTGTTAATGGTAAGTCAGTATTTGATTTCCAATGAACACAGTAAACATGAAACAAGCCATCGCAAAAGAATTGTTTACATTGTATCCAAGCCAATTTGCACCATATGAATATTTCATGTTGATTACTAACAGTTAACATCAGAGGGTTAACCCTAAACCTAACCCACTGATTAACTAATTCTAATTAATGTACCCTTATTGGAAATTGTACTCTGTACTCTGTTCTCTGAGAGAGAGAGAGAGAGAGAGAGAGAGAGAGAGAGAGAGAGAGAGAGAGAGAGAGAGAGAGAGAGAGAGAGAGACGAGAGAGAGAGAGGAGAGAGAGAGAGGTAGAGAGAGTAGAGATGCGAGAGAGAGAGAGAGAGAGGAAAGAGAGAGAGAGAGAGAGA
>OLKM01000066.1:40967-45967 GCA_900291075.1 Melanogrammus aeglefinus
TGGAGAGAGAGAGAGATGAGAGCTACCCCTGTATTATGTGGAGAGAGAGAGAGAGAGAGAGAGAGAGAGAGAGAGAGAGAGAGAGAGAGAGAGAGAGAGAGAGAGAGAGAGAGAGAGAGAGAGAGAGAGAGAGAGAGAGAGAGAGAGAGAGCTGAGCTCGAAGGGGAGAACAAGGCTATGATGGGTCTGAAAACAACAAGCTTAGAAAGTTGACCATGCCTGTCTCCATCCTCTCCTTTTCTTTAACTCTCTTTCTCTCTCGATCTCCGCAGTCTGTGCATCTGTCTTTCTCACACTACCTCCCTCTCTTTTTGCTCGCTCTACTTTTTGTTCACCCTCTCTCACAAAACCAGGTGGCTGTCCCCTGTGACCACCTGCAAACCTGGAATGCTTCCCTCTCCCACCCAATGAACTCACCTTCTCCCTCTCCCTCTCTATCTCTCTATCTCCCCCTCTCTCTCTCTCCCACTCTCAGTCGCTCTCTCTCTCTTTCTCTCTCTCTCTCTCTCTCTCTCTCTCTCTCTCTCTCTCTCTCTCTCTCTCTCTCTCTCTCTCTCTCTCTCTCTCTCTCTCTCTCTCTCTCTCTCTCTCTCTCTCTCTCTCTCTCTCTCTCTCTCTCTCTCTCTCTCTCTCTCTCTCTCTCAATCTCTCTCTCTTTTTCTCTTGCATTCTCAGCCTCTCTCTCTCTCTTTATATCTCTGTCTCTCTGTCTCTCTCTCTCTCTCTCTCTCTCTCTCTCTCTCTCTCTCTCTCTCTCTCTCTCTCTCTCTCTCTCTCTCTCTCTCTCTCTCTCTCTCTCTCTCTCTCTCTCTCTTTCTGCTGACCAATTGCCACATGTCGGGGGGGGGAGGGGTTATGGGGAGGTGGAGGGCGAAAGGTGCGTATGCTTTTCTTTCACAACACCCCCCATTTGTGCCTTTGGAAGGACTTTGAAGATGCAAATATGCTCGATCAAACCACATAGGACTAGGACGGATAGAGTTCAGTGGGTAAGGGCAAACAGCTCCGGCTGGCGTTGATAGGTTGGGTCCGTTTTGGGTAACCTGCTTTGATAAGACTTTCTGAAAAATGAAAAAAATAGCTATGAGATCCACCTCAATGTCGCCTATAAGTGCTATTTACGTGCTCTTATTTTATCGTGGGTGAATGACTACTACAAACTTATTCTATAACACGTCGCTGGCCCTGTTTTTGGGCTTCGTCGATGTGGACTCAGTGTTTATGGGTACTATGTGCTTTTTCACCCCTCTCTCTCTCGCTCTCTCTCTCTTTCTCTCTCTTCTCTCTCTCTCTCTCTCTCTCTCTCTCTCTCTCTCTCTCTCTCTCTCTCTCTCTCTCTCTCTCTCTCTCTCTCTCTCTCTCTCTCTCTCTCTCTCTCTCTCTCTCTCTCTCTCTCTCTCTCTCCCTCCCTCTCTCTATCTCTGCCATCCGCTGTGTTTTGTTATTTCCTTTGTTTTCCCGCTCTAAAGGTTTGAGACCAGGGCCAGCGACCAGGGGCCTCTTGTCTGGGGAGGCAAGGGGGGAGGGGGGGGGGGGGGGGGGGGGTAAACATGGCAGGACTTTTGTGGGAAGGGCGTGAGAGCCAGGGCTCCTCACTCACACACTCCTGGCTAACCTTCATGTTCAATCAATAGTCCTCTCTCTATGGGGGTCTCCTTCTCCTGGAGCTCTTTGGTCTCTCACAGTCTTTACCATGCCTCGGTGTGGATGACGAAATGTATCTGAAATGATGCATTGGAGTCCCGGTGTAAACCCCTGTCTGTTTTTTCTCATCTTTTTTCAGAAAACAGGGTGTACAAAGGGAATATGGTAGAATAGAGTGCGGTAGAGTCAATTAGGGATAGAGTAACTTAGAGTAGAGTAGAGAAGATATGGGAAAAAAAAAAGGAATAGGGCAGGGGACAGTAGTGGACCGTAGGATAGAGTGGAGTAGAATAGGAAAAAATAGAAAGTAGCAAATAGCAGAATGTTATAGTACAACACAGAGTAGAGCAGAATAGAGATTAGGAATAGAGTAAAGTTCTATTTTGTTGTTACTTTCATCTGTGGCCTTAAATGATGCCCGACTTTAAATGACTCGGAATGGAATCGTTTTTTACAGGTATTATATCAGAACGATTTTCTACCTGAGCATTGTTTGGTCGTGTAGTCCCAATCAGACGTGTAAGAAGTTAGCCCCCCTCCCCGACTGACTGCTACTTGATACCTCATGCAAGACGCCTTCACCCCCTAGAAGATGGATGGGCCCTGCGTGCCCCGACAGAGGTCACCGCGTTCCCTTCCCATGTCAGAGGAGATGTAAACACACGGGACACAGGTCGGCCATTCCCGCCCTCCCCCCCCCCCCCCCCCCCCCCCCCCCCCCCTGACTCCGACCTCCACACCACCATGTCTGGACCAATGCACCAAGCGGAAGATCCCTATCTTTGAGAAAAAGGAAGAAAGCTGACCCCACCTCCTCTGTTTCCCTTCCCTGCCCTCCCCCACCCCCCCCACCCCACCCATCGTCTGCCCCACCCCACCGCCCACCCCCCCACCCCCCTCCCCAGCCCCTCGCACCTTCATTACGCATTTTTTTTGTTTATGCTTGGCTGCAGCCGCGGCCGCTGCGATGGTTTGGGGTCAGGCGTGACCGGCCACGGGTTACTCTGAATAAATACACAGGGACTCGCCAGGAAGGAGCGGGTAGGCTGTGCTCGCCGCCAAATCACCCTTGATTAATCAGCTGGCAGATTCAGGGTGACTTTTTGTGTACACTCCGCCCCACCACCACACCACCACACCACCACCCACACCGCCACCACCACCACCACCGCCACAACCATCACAACCGCCACCATTCCTTTCCCCTCGATACACACACATGCACACACACACGACACACTCAACACCTGCATGCACATGCATACATACAAAGACATGTCAGCGTGCACATTACACACACACACACAACACACGCACACACACACACACACACACACACACACACACACACACACACACACACACACACACACACACACACACACACACACACACACACACACACACACACACACACACACACACACACACACACACACTTCCACATGCACGCACACACTAACACCTCACACACACACTCCTAGATGGACAAACACATGCAACCATAGGCACGGACACACATGCATACACACATGCACATACAGCGTACACATTTACATAGACTGTCAGACACACGTCCACGCATGCACACACACACGCACACACACACACACACTAACACACTTCCACATGCACGCACACACTAACACCACACATGCACACACGTTAAAGGATTGAAATAAGGCGGGCTCAGGCCGGGCAGAGCAGCCAACCGAGCAGATGGATTCTGGGCACACTGCGCCCGCTCCCAGAGCAACAAACATGCACTCAAAAGCCAATAAGCACACGCAAACAAGCTCACACGCTCACACGCACAGTACATGCACAGTCATAGCTTTGTACTGATGATGGCAAAATCCACACATGGCCGCCGCTGTTACACACCTTGTATATACGCACACACACACTCCAGGTTAATTATTTTGGGCAACTTGCTGGACTGTGCTGTCCTGTTAAAGGTGTCTGGAGTGTTATTGTGCAGACCGTCGTATGGGCAGAGCACACCGCCACATGCTAGGAACACAAGCGAACGGGATCACATGGCGTAACGCCAGTGGCTGGGGCAGTGGCAAAAAAGCGGATAAAGCTCTATTGCTATATAATAATGTATAGAAGCTGTTGCTCATCACGACCACATATGCTTCCCTTAATACGCTGGGATTGAACGCGTGTTAGCTAATCAGCATGTGCCTAGACTGCGTGGCGGTAGCCTAGAAATCTGTAATCATCTAAACCCCTCCAAAGTTAAGTTGAGAGAGAATGGTAAATATGAATATTAGTTCACTCCAACTATATCGTTATTATTTCAAAGGAAACGAACACCAACATCTGAGAATGGGTCTCAGATGGTCAGAGGTCCATCAAAATAAAATGGTGCTTAATCAATGTTAACAAAATAATATTAAGTGCCCAACAATGGACCACACTGATTTATGAACCCTGGCTATGGCGTCGCCTGCATTAATCTTGTATTGTGTTGACAAGAACGATATGAACAAAATCTTCACATACAAAGACTACAACGTGATTCCATCACCCCCCCCCCCCCCCTCCACCACAACCCCACAGACCAGATTTCATCTCATCACACAAATAAACCCTGAACACACACACATAGACGACACCCCTCCCTCCCTTAACCCCCCCCCCCCTCCCCCCACCCCGTCCACCCCATCCACCATCCACGCCTGCCATCATTAAGGGTGGCTGCCATGCCCAGGACTGTCAGCTCCACTCTGGCATGGATCAGTAAAGCCTCAGCTCCACCACGCAAACCCCTGTCAATGGGGCTGACCTTCTCCCCTCTCCTCCTGACTCCTCGATCCACCCCCCCACCCCCCCCCGCCCCCCACTGAGAAGACCCCCCACTACTCACCACCCCCTAGCCTGGCCTCCAGCTCCGCTTGCTGCCACAGCATACCCTCTCGTCTCTCTCGTCCAGTTTGCTTGCCCCAAGCCCCCCCTCCCCCTCAAGCTACAACTGCTAGACCTAGCCTCCGGCCGTAAGCCCTCCCTCACCTCCCCTCAAGCCCCCTCCAGCCCCCCCCCCCCCCCATGTCTGTGCTGCCCCCCCCAGCATGGATGGACCTATCCTGGGGCAAGGTGTGGCCCCATGAGGCAGAGGTTATGGGCGGTGATCGCCGCTATAGACTTCAACCTGAAACCCCTGCTACCCTGAGGGGAAGATGAGATGGAGGAACAGAGAGAGAAGAGGGGTGGGGGGGGGGGGGAGAGTGAGTGAAGGACGGGGTTGATAAATGATGCCAGGAGAAGGACAGAGAGAGACGAGAGAGGAAGAGAGGGAGAGAGGGCTGGGGATGGAGGTTTGCCTGAAGGCAGGGATCAGGCGATGAGTA
>OLKM01000066.1:48467-50967 GCA_900291075.1 Melanogrammus aeglefinus
CCAACAGAAGAGCCGACACAGTGAACCTGACATTTTGTTTATGTAGACATCCTCCACCACCACCTCCTCCTCCTCCTCCTCCTCCTTCCTCCTCTCCTCCTCTCCTCCTCTCCTCCTCCTCCTCCTCTCTCCTCCTCCTCCTCTCCCTCCTCCTCGCTCCTCACCTCCCCTCCTCCCTCCCCCTCCTCCTCCCCTTCCTCCTCCTCCTCTTCCTCCTGGGTCAAGCTATCAGAATTTTCTAATCAGATGTTTCAATTACAAAAATAGCATGTCCGTACAACCGTAAATCTGTCTGGCCATGGCGAGCTGCTGGCCGTATATGTTTCTCTCTCTCTAATTGTCCTGTTTTCTGTGAGTCGTAAATCTCTCCCTGCGGAGCTGGGGCCCATTATCTAAACTGGTTGGCTCGGAGGGGAAGACAGGGATGGTTGTTGTGGAGTAGTGGTGAGAGGATGTGCCCATCCACGTCTGGAGAGACACAAGTGTGTGTGTGTGTGTGTGTGTGTGTGTGTGTGTGTGTGTGTGTGTGTGTGTGTGTGTGTGTGTGTGTGTGTGTGTGTGTGTGTGTGTGTGTGGTGTGTGTGTGTGTGTGTGCGTGTGTGTTCGTGTGTGTGTGTGTGTGTGTGTGTGTGTGTGTGTGTGCGTGCGTGCGTGCGTGTGTGTGTGCGTGTGTGTGTCTGTACAGTGGTTTTTGCCAGGGTCAAGTGACAGCATGTCTGGCCTGGGCAGCACCACCTCCACTGCCCTCAGCACCACCAACACCACCGCAATCTCTCTTTCATGTTGGTCAGCAGCCTGTATTGTGAGTTTCAGTGGGAAGTGTGGTTTCCTTTCAAGGGTTCAGTGTTTGACATCCGATTGTCGCGTAATATGCATCCTTTGTTCTGTTTCCGAACTGAAACAGGATGAAAATCTGCAATTTATCGTCTGCTTATTTTCTTTTGAAGTGATTCCCCCATTTACACTGCGTTGTGTTTCTCAGAAGTTCAATCTAATTCAAACAGGATAAATATCTGCAATTTATTCTCTACTTATTTTCTTTTGAAGTGATTCCCCCATTTACACTGCGTTGTGTTTCTCAGAAGTTCAATCTGATTCAAATTGACCGCTACAACACAGAAGAAAAATATATTTTTCTTTGCGAAAACAAACAACAGACATTGAGCTGAGTATCAAATTACTTGCTTGATTCTGTTAGCAAGAGCTGTGAGTTGTGTTTCTCACGTCTTGGATGCTTAATGTGGGGTGACGGCTAGCTGTGGAAAAAAACAACGGCGTGGAAAAGACTTCTCACAATCAAATATCCTGTTCTAAGTGTTTCTGGGAGTCTTGTGTAAATAGGAATCAGTCTGAACAGCAGTAAACTGATTTCCTGTAGCATGGATGGGGGTGTGTTGATGACCACTGGGCTGTATATGTCTACCCCTGATGTCTCTCTCTCTCTCTCTCTCTCTCTCTCTCTCTCTCTCTCTCTCTCTCTCTCTCTCTCTCTCTCTCTCTCTCTCTCTCTCTCTCTCTCTCTCTCTCTCTCTCTCTCTCTCTCTCTCTCTCTCTCTCTTCTCTCTCTCCCTCTCTCCCTCTTTTTACTCTCTCTCTCTCTCTCTCTCTCTCGCTCTCGCTCTCTCTCTCTCTCTCTCTCTCTCTCTCTCTCTCTCTCTCTCTCTCTCTCTCTCTCTCTCTCTCTCTCTCTCTCTCTCTCTCTCTCTCTCTCTCTCTCTCTCTCTCTCTCTCTCTCTCTCTCTCTCTCTCTCTCTCTCTCTCTCTCTCTCTCTCTCTCTCTCTCTCTCTCTCTCTCTCTCTCACACACACACACACACCAGCGCCCCCCCCCCCCCCCCACACACACACAAACACACTTATAGATTCATACATTGTGCAGAACAACACACATGACAAGTCATATCTGTCAGGCAATATATTATTTGTCTTGGTGTCTTTGTGTATTTTTGCAGGAAGGAAACAAATGTTATATCTTTAAAGAGCGGCCAGATCTCTTGTCATTATATTCGGAGTCTTCCCATGCATTTTAAACATAGAACTTCCTCCTGTTCCTGGGAAGTGGTAGTAAATTTAGAATGCTGATTATAAACCTAAAAAAAATGTATTTTTGAATCCATTTTAGTATTGTCGGCCATCTGTATCAGAGATATATTTCATCAAATGAGTGTGTGTAAACGGCAAATTTCATTTATTGTTTCATTAAGTGTAATTAAGTTAAACTGAGATTAAATGTTGTCACTGTCATCATTGTCTCTTAGTATTTGCAATGAGTGCACATCATATTTTTTTGACTTAGCAGATCTTCCCTTTGTTCGGCACATGTTGTGTGTCGTACTATGGAGTTAATGGGACACATAATTGACAGTGAACCATAGGAGGTTAATCATAGATGCTTAATTGACTCCTATCACTTATCACATTGAGTATCACAGGCTGGAAACCTCATTCATGCACACGCCTGTCGAATTCCCTCCCAAAAAAAAGGTCCACCAGAGATCTC
>OLKM01000066.1:55967-78467 GCA_900291075.1 Melanogrammus aeglefinus
GGGAGGGTCAGCTTAGTAATAACTTCTTTCCAATCTGGGGCCTTTTTTTGGGGGGGGGGGGGGGCTGGTTATTATTCGCACAAGCACACAAGCATCATATCTCTAAACAAACACGACGTGTATCACTACCCAGTGGCAATCGACATCCACAATGGGGCCTTTTCCCAAAGGTGAGCTAATATCTACAAATCTGCTTACTCATACAAACACTGCATCTACATGCATGTATCATTCATGACCCCCCCCCACCCCCCAAACCTCCCACTACCACTCCACCCTGTCCCAGCCAACAACCCCTGCGACCGGCACACACACCGCCACCCCTCCGCGTCCCCCAGACGGTGTCTCGCTCCTTGTTTCATTTTCATTACCAGCCTCCTGCTGGGACATGAACTTGTTGTCCTGCCTGAACTGGGGCGACAGCTCACTAAATCACTGCCTTTTAGTAGCACTGCTCCCTCTTTTTATACACTTTAATCACCGGACTCCTGCAGCCAGGAATATTAGGCCAAGTGTATGGAATTTTCCCCCATAAAAGCAATGGCTGGGGGCCCCTGATGTGCTTCTCATGGCAGAATTGCTGATAGAAGTGATCTTGTTCTTGCTGAAACAGTGGTACGAGAAATTCAGGGGCAGCAGTGGCGGATGGAGGGGGCCGAGAGAGGGAGGTGATGGGTGGAGGGGAGGGGAGGGGGGGGGGGGGGGGTGACAATCAATCGCTCAGGATCAACAAGTTTTAGGCCGTAAAAATTGAGGTCATCTCCCATCCCACTGGCAGTTTCTCATCTGACAGCGCCCGTGATAATTCGGTGCGGAGGCCTTGGATTTTGTTTGTTATTTATAGTTAGTCACAGGTTTAGAAATGGCTCTGAATGATCGTACGCCATCTATCACAGCGGCTGGGGTTATAAAACGGTTAACCCTCTGTGGGTGCACTGTTTCTTTGGTGTGTGCTTCGTGAGTGAATGGACATAGTGAGTCTGAGATCATGTTGGAACAGGTTTTTGTAAAAATCTTGATTAAAAAGGGTTTTTTTGAATTTAGACTTAGCATGAAAAATATCTGAGCACAATCATCATTTTGGTCTCGCTGGCGATGCATCATTAAAAGGACATAACCGATGCAGCTCCAATACCATATGTCTTCAATTTTCATCGCTTCGTCCTCATTCTCCAGCTTAACTTATTTTCTACCCGCTCCATAACCATACCGAAGACGTCTCTCCTCCTCGTGATCATCCTTCCTCCGTCCTCCTCCTCCACTCCCTCCAGTTCATCTTCCTCCTCCTCCTCCTCCTCCTCCTCCTCCTCCTCCTCCTCCTCCCTCCTCCTCCTCCTCCTCCTCCTCCTCCTCCTCCTCCTACCTCCTCCTCCTTCATCCTTCCTTCCTCCTCCCTCCTCCTCACTCCCTCCTAGTTCATCTTCCTCCTCCTCCTCCTCCTCCTCCTCCTCCTTCTCCTCCTCCCTCCCCTCCTCCTCCTCCTCCTCCTCCTCCTCCTCCTCCTCCTCCTTTAGCCCTCCGCATTAATCCTCGGGCTCCCTCAGGAAGCGCACTTTATGCAGCAGTGAGGGTATTTAGAGACTGTGTTGACATTGGACAGCGTGTTAGACAAATATCCCTGACTCAAAACCACAAGACAAATGGCAGAGCCAGGGCTAGCTGTGTTCTGGCAGTGAGTAAAGCTAGGCTGGCCGTGGGGTGCAGGCCCAGTGCTCAGTAAAAGGTGACGTCTTACTGCGAAAAAAAAATACCAGACACTTCCCTGCTGGACAAGAGGCGAGGAGACGAAGGTTGGATGGAGAGAGAGAGAGAGAGGAGAGAGAGAGAGAGAGAGAGAGAGAGAGAGAGAGAGAGAGAGAGAGAGAGAGAGAGAGAGAGAGAGAGAGAGAGAGGAGAGAGAGAGAGAGAGAGAGAGAGAGAGAGAGAGAGAGAGAGAGAGAGAGAGAGCGATGGAGGAGGGACTTTGGGCAAAGTCAAATGTAAATTTATGTTAAAAAGAAGGAAAAAGAGTAGGGATAGTATAAGGTAGAGGACAAGGAGGAACCAAGGCAGGGATACAAACCATGACTGTTCCAGAATAAAGTAGTAATGCAGAAACATAGTTTTGGGTTGAATGAAAATACAAAAAATGTTTTTGTAATAAGTATTACAAAAAGTCTTTCTGATTATCCACACTAGAATGAGAGCAACCTTCTTCAGAGCATCTTTGGAAAAGCCATAGTTTTTAGAGACAAACAGGTAGCATTATTTCATTATGATGGCACATTACATCATCTTGCTGTTGAGATCCACACACACACACACACACACACACACACACACACACACACACACACACACACACACACACACACACACACACACACACACACACACACACACACACACACACACACACACACACACACACACAGTCAGAGAGACAAACACACCCACAGTACAGACTACACAAAAACAAAAACCTCCAGACATCGTACCACACACGCTTCAGAGATATTGGGGCCGGTTTCGACAACCACTAAGTTGACTTGGAATTGCTGTGGCTGGAGGCATCCAAGAACAGCAAAGCGGGCCCACGAGAGAACCGGGGGCTTTTGTGTTTGTGGAGTGTCACACTTCATCACATGGGAAACCCAGGACAGGCCCAGCACGAGCTTTGAAGCTTTGGGAGGGGTGTATGGGAATCGCCTCTGTGGCTACCTCCAACGTCAACTCCAATTGGGTGATTGCAAGATATTTCCTGGATTAGGATTGCGTTTGTCGGGTGTGGGGAGAGGAAACCGTCCCGGGCTTGTGTATCACAGAGCAGACATGCTAATTATAGCATACCGCCATGGCAATTTCCAGATTAACAAAAAGCTGCTGAAAACTTTCTTCATTTCACTTCCTCCTGGTGCCGGGTGAAGAGTGGAATTAAAGACAGGAACAGACGTTTTTTTTTTTTCGTTTTTAAATAGGAGGCCTAAGCAATTGTACATATTTTTCTGCCAGCTCATGCGGACAAAGCTAACATTCATTTTTAAAACTTGCACAGTATTTGTTGCGTAGGATTACAGTGGGAACGAATATCACAAGCATATTCTCACAGTGGAAAGAACAGGGTGGGGCAAATGGCTGGACAACAAGACCCATTGGTTTATCAATAGGAGCCAACGATAGCTCATTGGTTGGTATTTATGGGAACCACAAAAGTCACAGCTCAAAAAGCATAATTTCCCAATTGTTCTAGTGCAGGGTTGGTGCCATGTTATGCCATACCTGATTATGATAATGGTTAACTATTTCTGCATCTTTCCCTCATGGCCAAAAAGTGGAAAGATGCTTTAAATTGCAGAAAAATGCCATCAATCATTTAATGGAGACAAACCATATATGATTGCACTATTCCGGTAACCAAGGGCTGTGCTATTGCAACATAGCATCTGTTGATTTGAACAGTTTTAACTTTCCTTCAGTGTAAATATTAAACCCGTATTTATTCCATTTGAATAATTCAATTCCATGTTTCCAGTCAGGTTTGCACACGTTGTTTGTCATATGAAAACTACTGTATTTATTTAGAAATCCAGTGCCTTCGATTACAGAGAAATTGTGTCTGCAAAAAATTAAGTCCACTGTTTATAGAATTGTGTTTGGCAGAAACTTGAGGTGAGAGCTGTCCTCCTTGTACTTTCAGAAGGCCTTGACTGCTTTATAATTACTGCGTTGGTGGTTTGCTTGAACGGACCACATCCATTTGGCTAGTGGTCCTTGAGATTTACTTACTTGGGCCATAATTTGATTTTAGCATTGTGGAGGGCGTGTAAGGCAATTTCAAACCGAGGGAAAAAATAAAAGCATTGAGGAAATCACATTTTTTGTACTATGGGATGGTTGGATGATTTGTATATTGGAAAGCTTCCATACCTTTAGTTTGGGGGCACACTCATTATGTTACTATGTATCCACATTTGGATTGAACTCATATGATTCATTCATTCATTAATTCACTCATTTATTTTCTTTCACTCATATATTAATTCCCAAATTACATGGATTATTAATATTTGTTAATATTAACAATTCAAGGAAGCTTTCGATCAAACCGTTGTCTAGGATTGTCTAAGCACCAGCAGAAAAGTCTTTCACAACTATCTAACAAAACTACAAATTCTATCAGCCTCATTGCCCTATTTGCTAAATAAAATGAAGGTAAACAACAGATTTTCTTTGGGAAAATAAGCACCCCCCAAAAAAGGAAACACTATCACCATTTGCCAATTATGGCTGTTGTTAAGGATTGCGCCGTGATCAAACACAATTTGAATCAAACCCAGACTTCCCTTATTTTACATTCTCTCACATTTCCAATCAAGGGCCCATTATCCGGGGACATTAATGAGCCTACTAATCCATTTGTGCCCCTTGTGATAACGGTTAATTGTCTGTAAAAATGTGTACAGATCCCAGTTTGGGTTGTTTACTAACTGATTTGGATGTGGTTAGGCCCTAAAGAGGTATCATTATGTTGATAGTTCTTTGGAAAATGAGCCCCTGATGGAGGCAACAGCAGAGTGGAGTTGAGTTAAGAATACACACTACATACTCTCCTGCGCTACCCATTCGAGTGCGAATGTATCACTACTTCACCTAAACATTTGGCTTCTCATTCATGTTCAATAAAACATGACACCTATCTGTAATTAGCAGCTGCGTCGTATGCGCTCCTGCACAACATAGTTTGTCAGGAAATCAATCTTTTTCAGGTACAGTTCTGATATTTGGACAGGCTTTGATTGATGACCTCAGCCAGATTGGATATAGACTTAGCCATGACAAAGACCAGAGCCTGGGTTCCCAGGTGTTGGGTAGCCTCGGCTTTTAGTGGGAAATGGAGGGGGAAGCAACTGTATTTCAGCCCAGGACAGGGAGCGGATTTTGCTTCGCGGCTAAGGAAATGAAAATGGAAGAAAAACATTTGTACATACATATACTGTACTGTGGTCTGGATCGGAATATAAGAGTGGCTGGAGTTGAACCAGGGAATTGCTTTTGAAATGTGGTCATTGCGTAAACTTACGCTAACACTATAATTACATGACAAAGGATGCTATTCACTATTCAATGTTTCTATTGTTTTTCTTGGTATTTCTTGTTGTATCTTTTTTCTTGCATGAGCATTTTTCATGATGTTTAATTTGTGTAAGTTAGCTCGGTTTTTCTTTACAAAGGAAAACAAATCCTTCGTATTTTCCTTAAATTACCAAATTATAAATATGAGGTGGCAATGTCAAAATCAGTGAAAATATATTTGCGTTCATGACACAAAGTATTGGTGTAATTGTTCCAAATGTCAATGTCAACCATGCATAATGTCATCCAAACTCAAAACACTAAAACCTCTTCTCATACTGGTATACACACAAAATGGAGCTATAGTTAATTGTGACGAGTGTTTCATGTGGCTGTTTACAATCGTTTCCTGTCGAGTGTGTGTTGTGGCTGGATGAATTCTGGTCACTCCACAGTGGGCAGCCTTGGCCAGCCCCACCCGGCACCCTGACACCTTGTTTATCGACCTTGTGATTTCAGGCCTTAGTTTCTCATCACGGCCCCCAAAGTTTTTGTAACCTTGCACAACAAAAATTAGTTTGTGTATCTGTGTAAATCACCTGTCGTATGCACACGCTTCTTTAAAGTAGAAAGGCCATGGGTGTCATTCTCTCTCGCCGCATCGCTCCCATATTTATGCGTCTCATTTTCACGTCACTGCCTGTGCCTCAGTTGGACTATCCATCAATGTTTCCCCCCCCCCCCCCTCCCCCCTCCAACAATAAGGACATAAAAAAGCATTTTTATGTGTACGAGGCGGTGCTACAAATAAAAAACGGGAGCAACACACTTCTTTATTTGTGTGAATAATAAAAACGACATGAATTAAAACCCTGTAAGTGCAATCATTTGCATTGGCTTTGGCCTCTGGGTCATAAGCTTCAATGAAAAATCACCCGGGGCGTTGAAGCTGTATGAGGTATTACCAACCAAAATTGGAAAATAGAAGTGATATATTTATGAGTTGAACAGTTGAAGGACAGAGAACCTCAGGTGGCAAAGTGGTCTGTTCTCTCCAGGATATGGCAACGTTTCAAAAAGGTAGTTGAGCACAACACAGAAACAGATATCTGCAATGTGCCGCCACACCTCATCATAACAAATTTATTCCCTACGCAAAACAATTTCACTGATATTTTTAGTTGATAAATAGCCCACGCTTCCACATGCATGCCTCTAATTGTTCAACAATACGTTTTCGCTGTTCGTTGAAATATACCAATTGCTCATCACAATATTTGGATCCTTTCAAATAAAATAAAAAATGGGTAGGCCTACAAAAACAACAAAACAAGACAAAACACTACACAGACACAACAGTGCACTTTGGAACCCGACTGATTGAAGAGATGTCTTCCTCAATTTTGTACACTCACACAGAAACCAGTTGCCTTTGGCCCGCTTAGGGGCTGAAGGTGAGTGGAGCGCACAAAGGCAGCACAATTATTCTGCTCTGGCACAACAACAGAGAGCAAAAAGAGCATCAAAGGCCTTCCTCTGAGCAATGTGGGGTTCCCTTAGAGGAAACTCACCTACTGTGTATGTGTAATAACACAGCATTGGTCTGTTGGGTCTTTGGTGTTTTACTGGAGACCAATGTCAGTGGCAGCAGTAGTATCATTTATTATTTTCATCATTATCATAAGTATCAGTGTTATTGGTGCTGATAGGCTGCCTGTTCTGTCTTTACTTTAATCTACAAAAATCAAGCTTAATGTGATTATTGCAACTATTAACCTATTCAACCAATGTGTGTTTGAATGTGATAGTGGGAGAGAATGAGAGAGAGAGAGAGAGAGAGAGAGAGAGAGAGAGAGAGAAGAGAGAGAGAGAGAGAGAGAGAGAGAGAGAGAGAGACAGAGAGAGAGAGAGAGAGAGAGAGAGAGAGAGAGAGAGAGAGAGAGAGAGAGAGAGAGAGAGAGAGAGAGAGAGAGAGAGAGAGAGAGAGAGAGAGAGAGAGAGGGGGGGGGGGGGGGGTGAAAGCACATAGTACCCATAAACATTGAGTCCACATGGGTTTGAACGCGATAGGGAGAAAGCGAGAGAGAAAAAAAATCATCGCTGTGGAACACATTTTCTTTCAGGCATGGTAGAAGCCGACTCGTTTATTTCAAAAGGTCCTTCGATCAACCCGGAAGTGTAGTTTTCACGTGTATTTGTTTACACGCCGTGTTACAGTTGATTTCTGTGTTGTTTTTCATATTTATGAGCTGTTGTAAATTTGTACCGCATTTTAATAAAGACACACACAGAACAGTCGTTTGTTTTTTGATTATAAACCAAAGAAGATGAAGGTTGTCGCGCTTATAAGGTAACTGAGATATGTTACTACCTCACTCCTGTTAAGAATGATTCATTTACATATAGCCGGTAGGATGGTAATGCGATGCTTAACGATTTATCTATATGAATGTAGTGTGTATTTTATGTAGTCACAGATGACATTAGACATTGCAGTCATAGTCATACATCCTTACATTTATAAAATGATAAAACATGCTGCCGTTTGGTAACTAACGTTACTTAACTGTACACAACCTTAATACAATGGGTTGTCAATTAATTACTGGCTAGTCAGGAGAACCATATAGACCACGAATGTACCACTGCATCTTCAAGTACTCGCGTATACCTATTGCAATCAAAACGTATTATGCAAATATAGCATTGTTAATACAACATACACAATACAAAACCCCGTTTCTGCATCGCAAACACCCAGACGCCAAGATTTAATTGTAAACCACGTGTTGTGTTTCAGTGGGGGCAAGGACAGCTGCTACAACATGATGCAGTGTGTCGCCTCGGGTCACGAGATTGTAGCGCTGGCAAATCTGCGTCCCGCTAACACAGGTGAGACCAGCAGCTGATGTTTTCTTGTTCACTGGGATAAGCGAGGCTTTAAATGGGCCAGCCAGCTGCACCGGTGCCTACTAGTCCTGCGGAATCCCTGCTCCTGCAAAATTGTAACTAAAGTACCATGGAAGACCGCTTTGTATTAATCTTTTCAAAAGTACATTATGGTGACAAAGTTTCTGAAATGTTTCATACATAAAATTTGGCTAATCGAATAGGGAGTCCTTCTGTATTGTGATATTCTCAATACAATGGGCTATTATGAAACAAACGGTCGCACAATCACAGCGTGCAAGCAATTGTCCTGGCAATTACTACATGGGGTATTGCGTGTGGAACAGATGATAGTTGTAAGTATATATATATATATATATATATATATATATATATATATATATATATATAATGAATGCTTCAACTGTATCCTCTCTAGCAGAGTGAGCCCACAATATTGTTTCACAGTGAACTGGTCTTTGTGACCGGCCCACCGCAGGGAAAAGGTTAACAAAGGGGAACTAGATAACACCTGCTAACAGATGGGGTGGCCGGATAACGCAACCTGAAGAAAACAAAGTTTAACTTATTAAAAACTTAACAACCTACAGATTTTCAATCACAAACCAACAAATGTGTTGTCCTTTGTCAATCACCAGAGTCGTGCTGAAACATAGGTCAATCTTTGAGTTGCATTTGATAGAAGGAGAGCCCAGAAGGATCTCGGGATGGATGCCGCATGAGGTATAGGACTTGTCGTCGATTGTCATTGTCAGAATAGAATAACTACTTCGGTCCCAAAATTTAATTTTGTGCTCAACCTTACGCTCATGTTCATTAAGTGTACTCAAGCTGAACAAAGACGAGCCTAGGGCGGAGACAACTTTCTCCAATATTGTGTGCATTTTAAACTCTCAACGTCAATTTTGAATATTGTACTTTTAAGTCAATTTCAATCACTAAATTAGGTAACGACTGGGTCTATAGCCCACTGATTAAAGCCGTTGCATTTGCAGCATTATGAATGTGCCCAACTGTGGATCACAAGGAAGTGCACAGGTAGTTACACGTTTTCCATCCCCCAGCAGTGGTTATTCCGCCAAAGAGAAGGAGACCGAGCTATTCTGTGTGGTGTGGCGTACTGTTTCTTATGATCTCTGCTAGTGTTGCGAATAAACCGTTGCTCGTTATGGCTGAACCAGCTGTCTTGATGTTACCGCTTGTTATTGGAACACTACTTGTAACGTTACAATTTAGCTAACTAATTTGCCCATTGGCTAAATTGCTATCCAGTTCATAAATATATTATAGTGACTGGAATAAGTTTGTTGAAGGGTAGAAAATGAATGAGCACGTACATACCATTACTTTTTATTCAGTTAATAATAAGTCTTATTTAGGTTCCCCCTCAGAAGACATTCCCTTTTTGTGTAAATGGTGGGTACTGGTGTCAGGTAGGTGTGGCAAAGGGGCCTACGGACTGACGTCACACAGGCAACACTATATGGTTCTCTGGGAAGCCATGGAAGTGAAGTCCAAAAACACACCTACAATTACCGCCGCCGTCATAGAGAATGAAATGGAAATCTTCTTCGCATCTTTTCGATAAATTCATCATTTAGCTGTCATTCGAGGCATCTTACAGTGAAATGTAATTAGGTGTGATTGGGGAGCAGGTAGGGGTGAGGAATCTTGCCTAAGGATGCCTACGAGAGGTAGGCATTGAACAGTTTGGTTTGTCCCAGAAACCTTCGGCCTTGGTGTCAAGCCATGTGACCACCACTAAAGGCATTGACTACATAACAATCAAGTTGCATCCAAATCAATGTTATAAAGCCGTATAGACCAAGACCATTTTCTTTTCCATCCTTTTTTAGACGAGTTGGACAGCTACATGTACCAGACAGTGGGACACCAGGCCATTGAGCTGTATTCGGAGGCCATGGATCTGCCCCTGTACAGACACACCATCCAGGGCTCCAGCCTGGCCATCGGCAGGGACTACACCCAGACAGACGGAGATGAAGTGGAGGACCTCTTTCAGCTGCTGCACCTGGTCAAGGTATGCCAGTGTTCACAGCTAGCTATAAGAGAAGGCTTATTGATTTGGAAATGAATCAGTTAAATTGATGGCATGAGTCGCATGACGATTATTTTATCAGGCGATTCTTAAAGTTTGCTTTGCTGCATGTCCTGAGAATTCCTGAGTATATTAGTGTAACTAACCTTTTACCATACCATACCATGCCATAACTTACGTTACCTAACCTTTCCATACCAAAAGCTCAATGATTCTCATAATTTGATCTTGTGATATGTAATGTGATACATTGTTTGTCAAATAATGATTTTGAAGTCACATTCTTCCATATTGTCTAGTGTGAGTAAAATTCCTTGATTATATTCTAAATAACCGTTGGCAGAGCCACAGTGTTTTCCTAGGATAGCACTAGAAATATTAAATTAGCACAAACATTTATCTATTATACATTTTTGTGTAAATACAAGGGCTCACACATCATAGTAAAGACAATGATTATGTATTTAAGGATGTTGTAATATATTATTTCTCAAACATGAAAACTGTTGGCCTAAGCACCCATTAATAGTTCAGTGATCTTCTAAGTGTATCATCAACGCTATTTTGGCTATTAATGACATGGTTGTGTGTGTGTATATGGGTTGGTGTGGTTGGGGGGGGGACGAACAAGGTAGTAGAGTACTAAAGCTTTTATCCCGACCAAGGCTACATGACACATGTCACAGGGTTGAGATGCTTCACAGGCATTTCTCTGTGGATTCTGAATCACTTAGCCCACCAGGATTTTGTCAGGGAGGCTGGCCTTGTCTGGCTGGGTCTTGACCCTGCAGTAAAACCAGCCAAACAGAGTGCCTAATGTAGGGTGCAAACTACCCCACCGCCACCACCCACCCACCCACATCTCACCAGGAGAACGCAAGGCCCTACCATTGCGCTTAGTTTGTCTCATTAAATGTTTTTCAAGTTTCACTTTCAAAGACGAACGAGTGCCCTTTTTCAGCGCAATATGTGAACACTGTGTGTCAATGTTAAATCAGTTAGTTAAAATTGTATGCCCTTTGCAAGTGCCCTTCATAAACTCCATTTGCGGAATACGGTTTTATTATTTCTTTTTCTTTGGGTGACAGAAGATCAAATGTGGAAAATAATTGCCAAATGAATATTTCATCAAATACCCCCCTATTGCCAGAAAAAAAAAACATTAATTTGGTTGCCAAATTATGCATGTGGCCCCAGTGGTATAATCCGGTGCTAGGAGGTCGTCCGTCTCTGTCTGGTTTTGTTCTTCAGGTTTGGGCACTAAACCCACCGCCAGCACGGCCCACCTCCACCGCCTGCAGCCGTGAGGAGGCTATACCTGGACACACACACACACACACACACACACACACACACACACACACACACACACACACACACACACACACACACACACACACACACACACACACACACACACACACACACACACACACACACACACTTACTGATCTTACTGCTGTCAGGCCAAACAGATGGCTGGGGTTGTAGGGGTTTGATCCAAACTTAACACCCCCCCCCCCCCCAATAGACCCCCATAGACCCCTTGTTCCAAGGACCTTGTTACGGCATTGTTGGTGGAGATTGGAGTTTGCTTGACATGTGGTAGATGGGGGGTTTGGAGCAGCGTCGGCCCTTCCCAGGTCTGTACATGTGGCGGGTTGTTTCAAGGCCTTGGGCTCCTCTGTGGCCCCCCCCACTACCCTCGACGTGTCCACG
This sequence comes from Melanogrammus aeglefinus, assembly GCA_900291075.1. Classification (NCBI taxonomy): domain Eukaryota; kingdom Metazoa; phylum Chordata; class Actinopteri; order Gadiformes; family Gadidae; genus Melanogrammus; species Melanogrammus aeglefinus. The sequence continues at coordinate 67,708 of OLKM01000066.1, forward strand.
GCGCACACACTGGCCTGAGTGGCGAGGGCCAGTCAGCCTGCCTGAGGGCTTATCCTCACCCTCTCTCTCTCACATCCTCTCTCCCTTTGTCATCTTCCATCCAGATCTCCGGCGCTGCACACAGTGTGCCCGCACGTGAGAGACCCCCTACGTGAGAAGGCACTTATTTGCCTCTGAGCGTGTACACACACCACCACAGTGGTTGGTACTGTCGGAAAAAAACCCGTCCCTGCTCAAAGTTGTGTGTGTGTGTGACGTAAATGTGAATAGGTCCTATTTTACATTCTGTCTGCGTGGCGATGCTTCGTGCCGGCTCTTTGCTCAGTGGTCAGAGCTGGCTCCTCTGATTGCAGAGAAGGCCGCTAATTTCCCATTTCCAGGGCCTCTCTGGTGTGACCTTGCTCCTCTGAAGGCCAAAGGGCAGGGCATCAAGGGTCCCACGGGGCCCACAGGGGCCAACAGACCTACAGTCCTCGCTCTGTTTTACCTCTCTCATCGTCATAAACAACCCTCCACGATAAACAACTGGTTTCCTCTCTCTACGACTCCCTCTCTCTTTCTCTCTCTCTCTGTCTGGCTTTCTCTCTCTCTCTCTCTCTCTCTCTCTCTCTCTCTCTCTCTCCTCTCTCTCTCTCTCTCTCTGGCTCTCTCTCTCTCTCTCTCTCTCTCTCTCTCTCTCTCTCTCTCTCTCTCTCTCTCTCTCTCTCTCTCTCTCTCTCTCTCTCTCTCTCTCTCTCTCTCTCTCCTCTCTCTCTCTCTCTCTCTCTCTCTCTCTCTCTCTCTCTCTCTCTCTCTCTCTCTCTCTCTCTCTCTCTCTCTCTCTCTCTCTCTCTCTCTCTCTCTCTCTCTCTCTCTCTTGCCTTCTCTTCTCCCTTGCTCTCTCTCTCTCTTTTTTCCCACCCGCTTCCTCACTTTTCATCCTTCTTTCTCTCCCTCTTGCTGTCGCCTACACTTTCTGATTCCCTCTCCTTTTTTGTCGCAAAGAAAATTAAAAAAATAAACTTAAACTTTCTGACCTCGTATTTTCAAACGCTTCTCATGTTACTTTGGGTTCAGAGTGTCCCTCTCGTTGATGAGCTCATTATACAATGTTTGAATATTTTTTTTATTAATGAGGAAGAAGATTACTCACCAGGGCCAGTGAACACAACACACACTCCTCTATACAAGCATATTACATCTCTTGTCAATAAGTTACAGGTTGGCAAAACTTATATTTAGGTTTAACACTTTTCAACCTTGCGTCCACATCTCACTTGATAAAACGGCGCTGGTTTTAATTCCCCTTGAAGTGTGTTGATTGTTGCAGGGGGAAATGGAGGATGAGAGACGTAGAGACATGTAAAAAACAACCTCTTCTGATAATTAGCTTTTAAACCAACCGCACTGAAAAAGAACAGTTTCAGCACAGGGGGAAAAAAAAAACAGCTCTGTTTAGAAAGTGTGATATTTTGAAGGCACTTTCTAGCAGTTGAAATTAATTAGAAGATTATATTTGGCAAATGACACTTGAGCATAGATGAAAGCATTTCCCCCCCTTGCTTTAAAGTTGATGAGTTTCAGTTGATATGCTTGCGTTCCAACTTTCCCAGTTTGACAACAGGCTTCTTACATGAGTCAACAGTGCCATCTATGGGTGATTCCCAAAATGACAAACTTCCTCATCTCCCCTCACGGTTCATCTCCAAATCAAATGTTTTGGAGCAACACAAAGGTTTCAAAGGAAGATAATCTCTCCCCACCCCCTCCCTCCCCCAAACCATTGTAAAAAGAGAAATAGAGAAAAACGTTGAGCAATTATGATCGGAAAAAAGATAATCCATCCGTCCGTCCCCCTCTCCCGCCAGAGCGGTAATGACAGAGTGACATTGTGGCCCTATCATTGGCCCCTCACTCTCATCACTGGCTGGGTCCTTTGAAGTGTAACCTGAGAGACACCCGAGACATAGCCTACCCTGTCCCATCCTGAGAGGTTCTGATCTTTGAACCGGCCCTTTGAGCAGTTGAAATAACAGTTTAGTCAGCGGCAAAGAGATGATGAGGATGAGAAATCGCTTTTTGTTGGATTTAGTTGTGACTGTACTGTGATGAATATGTCTGCATACTCCGTACCAAGAATATCGAAAAGAATGCAGTCGAACTGTGGAGATGGATCTTCTTTATGACAAAATATTTATTGTGTTTATGTTAATGTTCGTATTCATATTACACAATTATAGCACACATTTTTTACTCATTGGTGGCACATTTTTTAATATTTTAGCTCAATTAAATTGATGTCACTTTATATATATTTTTTATGCATGATGCGACTAATGTGCTCAGTCAGTGAAATAATAGCGAAATAGCAATTGAATAGTATCAGTCCGCATCCAGGAGCCATAGTAGGGTGTTTTATTTGAAACGTGGGAAGGATACCTTTTGCCGTGTGTCAGTAGCGTGCCCGCATGGCCAAAGCTCCTCCTCTCTGCTGTAATCCGCCTTGATGCGTGATATAGATCTGCAGTGTCAGTCACCCCTGGCTGTAACGCCAGTCTCCCTGCAGGCCTGCAGAACCCCTCATATTAGTCATCTCACATCCCTCAAGTCCTCCTCCGCCCCCCCGTCCCCCCCCATCCACCCCTCTCTGTCCCTCTCTCCCTCTCCCTCTATCTCTGTGTTCTATGACCCAACACAGTGGCTCTTTATGCCTGGTGACCCTGTCGTGGGGGTGTGTGTGTGTGTGTGTGTGTGTGTGTGTGTGTGTGTGTGTGTGTGTGTGTGTGTGTGTGTGTGTGTGTGTGTGTGTGTGTGTGTGTGTGTGTGTGTGTGTGTGTGTGTGTGTGTGTGTGATGAAGGTCAGGTCAGCAGGGTCTGTTACATGATAACAGGCCTATCTCTTTCCGGGGGTGCGTGCACACAGTGTTGTAGCAGTGGTCACCTCTCCCCCCCCCCCCCCCCCCCCCACACACTTCCTGACCCCCCCTCTTTCTCTCTCTCTTTCTCTCCCTCTCTCCCTTATTTTTTTCTCCGGGCTCTCTGCCTTTCAACACTATACAGGAGGCAGCTCATTCCCTTGTCTTTCTCTGTCCCCATATCAAATCTCTTGTCAATCCCAACTGCCAAACTACACCGTGGTTAACGGTTTTCCAAGTCATTCTGTATTTATGTAAGGTTTATCCAAAGTGACTTAGTTATATGTATTTTGTAAGATAGACGAGAAGAATCTTTTCAACACCCCAACCACGAGAGTACGAAAGCCCCTCTGAGTTGGCACCCCTGCACATTCTAAAAATATACAAAATTGAACTAAAAATAAATAAATCACCCTCAATCTTAGTGTGAGCATCAGTTTGATTATCTATAGCAAAGGATTGTTATGGATGTTCATAGCAGTGACGGAGCCATAATTAGTGGATATGGTCACATAGTAGTTTTTAAAAAAGATTTTGGTTTGGAGAAGCAAACTTTATTGTCTGATAAAGACAATGATGAGGATGAATGAAGACAAAGCCATTTAAGAGATCATTAGAACGATAAGATGACAATAGATGATATCCATGCAAACACATTTTGTACAAGCGCTAATTAGCAGCACAGTGACATTTCTGTCAGACTGCGACCGGGCTCCGAAGCTAGATGAAAATGTTACGCTCAAATCACATTTCCTCTCCTGTAATTTATCCAAGCTTTCCTGAAAACCATTGGTCTTTGAAATGTATTATTTTCTTCAGTGAATTATATCCGGGGTCAATAGACACTCAGCAACCTCTACCCTTTTTATGAAGCCATTTTTTTTATGCATTCTTTACTCCGGAGAGGGAAACGAATGAGGCACACTTCGTTCACTTGGCCTATATAGATGACAGTATTCCCTTTTTATTGTGTGTTTAAATGCCTTTTTTTTTTATGGAGATAATGCCTCTTCCTGAAACACACACACACACACACACACACACACACACACACACACACACACACACACACACACACACACACACACACACACACACACACACACACACACACACACACACACACACACACACCTCCCCACTTATCATCAGCCCTCTCTCTCTTTTCTGTTATCGACTACAGTAGACTAAAACGGGGCCCTCTGAGGTTGGAGAGTCAGTTAGTCCACAAGTTCAAACGTTTCCTTTTTTCTTAAATTCTCTGTTTGACCTCTTCTCTTTCCTTTCTTCTCCTCCTCCTCCTCCTCCTCTCCTCCTCCTCCTCCTCCTCCTCCTCCTCCTCCTCCTCCTCCTCCTCCTCCTCCCCACATCAGCACCCCTCCATTTTGGTTGATGTCACATTACCTGGAACCTTCTTGAGCCTGGCGTTGTTGTAGGTGGAGGTGTTTTCATGGAGGGGGACCCCCACTGTGAGGGAAGAGAGAGGCGGGACAGCGCGGTCTATTGGGGATATAAACAGAGGCCTAGGGAGGAGTAGAGAGCAGGAGGAGGCAGACAGACGAAGGGAGTTCTCAGGCCGAACAAGGAGCATCACACTATTGATTAGAGAGAGTGGAGGTGTTGGGAGACAGGTCGCTGAGCAGGGGTGTGAAGAAAGGAAGGAGAGAAGGAAAGGAGGAGGGAGGAGGGTGAAAAATCAAACACACAACCCTTCTTTGATTACCGGCATGGTGCCGAATTAGACGTACATTGGGGGTTTAAAGGGAAAAATGGATTTCTTTAAAAAGCATGCTTAATACATAAATCATGACCTCTGGGGGTCACAGTGACTGTTAGGCAAGCCGATCGATAGCAAAGGTAATGTAAGCTTGTTGTTGACGCTCTTATAGTGCTAAGAGTCATCTAAGATATCATTAAGATCTGTTGCAGAGACCTACTTTCGAGGCAATAGATTAGAATGGCTCGGCCAAAAAGAAAAAAAAATCGGATCGTTTTTTTTGTAGGATTTGACGCCAAATGTTTAGTTCTATAAAACCGTGTGTGTGTGTGTGTCGGTGCGCGTGTGCGCGCGCGTGTGTGAGCGTCAGTCTGTCTGTCCGTCTGCCTGCGTGATAGCCATTGTTGTCTTTTCCCTTTGGTCTGCCACGGCTCGTATTTATGTTGGTCGGGTCGGTGGCGGTGGGCCTGGGATGGCGGGGCTTGTTTTGTACATGAGGAAGTATAGCATTAGTGCGGAGATAATGGCGCTCTACATTGTTCTCTCGCTGTGTGGAAGTGGCGGGACAGGATCTATTAGACGCAGGCCCCATTTCCCTCCAACTGACTCCAACAGTCCCCCCACAAACATTAGATAAAGAGCCCTAGCCCCAAGCCTTTGTAATTTGTTTGCATTTTTCTGCTTAATGTACTTTGCTCAATCTTGTTTAGCGATGATGGAAGCAGATAGCGTTATCTAGCCTCGCCAAGGGCATGAGCCAGTAAAATTGCTTGGTTGAACATTGTTGCAATAAAGAAAATGTTTTTTTCCTTTTTTTTTATTTTCATCTTTTTGATACTGGAAGAATCTGGCTGGGTCTTGGTGATTTGAGCAATTGGCTTATGTTGTATATAGCCACCGTTACCTTAAATGGAAAGCTGTTGATTGTGTTTTCCTAGAATCACCTTCATGTTTCATGATCGGTTTGATGTCATTGCGCTAGAGTGCAAGGAAATCGAATAAATAAATATGAAATAAATGAAATAAAGTTAGATTTGTGTAAATTATGTGGATACCCAGGCTAATTAAATGAGCTTATTCCTCTTTTTAATATGCAGTCTATTTTTCATGCTTATATATTCCTTATTAATTCTATCTCCAAGAATGAAAATGATAATAAATGGCAATCTAAAAGATTTACGTTTGGTCTCATTGGCAACACTTTTGGCACTATGCTTTAGTTGTTCCCATAGATCTTGGGAACGGTATAGCCATCGACACCCAGCTTGTAACATTCATAGAACTGCAAATTCAAGTGGCTTCATCAGTGACGAATAGGTTAATCACCATTGTGTTAACTCGTTGGATTGTGACTTAAAATACATCTATTAACCGACAACTCTTCAGGATCGGCACTCCAATAACTCATTAATATAGTTTCTCTATCTTCCTATTACATCTTTGAATATTTATAGTTATACTTTCCTGAATCAACAGAAGTAAGTGTAAAGTAAGTACTACCTACTGTAGTCTCAAACAAGCTTATCCGTGAGATGTAAAAGCAACCTCTTAACACCCCTGGGTTCCACGGCGGACCTCCCAACCCCCCACAGAGTGGCCCGTCTCCCCATCAGCCTGGCCCAATACTGCGTCACTGTTCCCCTCCGACCAGAAGGATAAAGGGACCGCTCTAAATCAGTCAGTGCCCTCGGCCCATCTACTCTGAAATTAAGAGGCTCTTTTATGCTCTGTATTGTAGCGCGTTTCCCTTTGAGAAATATTTGTGGTAGGGCCCCCATCACCTCCTGCAGCTAAAGTCATAACCGGCCGTAGAAAAACACTGTCTGGAGTCTGGAGGGAGTGTAAAATCATTGCCACTATATTTCCCTCCAGTCTCCCTGGACAGGCCGTGAGGGGAGGGGGGGGCTGGGGGAAGAAAGAGGGCTTTTTTTGGGGGGGCAGAGGGGGGGCTGTCTGTTTGGTCTTTGGAGAATGAAACAGTGGAGCCCAGAAATGCTGAGGGTCTGGATCCTGACCTCACCGGGAAAACATTTACATTTCTTAGCGCATATGTGTACGTTCTCATGTCGTTTTGTGCCTGACTGTGTGTTTTGTGTGTGCGCGTTTTGTGTGTGTGTGTGTGTGTGTGTGTGTGTGTGTGTGTGTGTGTGTGTGTGTGTGTGTGTGTGTGTGTGTGTGTGTGTGTGTGTGTGTGTGTGTGTGTGTGTGTGTGTGTGTGTGTGTGTGTAGGGAGGGGGGTCGAGTGTGCGTTTGGTTTTTTTTAAACAGCGGTTTTACGTGGATCATATGTATTTTTTCAATCTCCTGAAAAGGGTTGCTTTCGTTGTGGTATACAACTTATGTTTACATTTCCCCCGCACACTTTTCCTTATTGGTAAATCCTCTTCGCCAAGCATGGATGGACTTGTTATAGACTTTAAAATTATGACACAGATCAGTATCAGTCTTATTCTCCATGGAAATCAAACTTTGAAAATCCCTTGATTCATTCAAACGCCTCGCCAATATAATGACTACAAAACGGAACTATTAATGTCAACTTAAAAAACCTTTAAACCGTTAATCCTCTGAGCCTTAAAGGAGCATTTGATAATCTGTTAAAAGTAGAAACAGTCCTTCTTTTATGCGGGAATGGGGGTGGATGTCTTTTTTTCATGGGCCAAGCAATAAATATTGCCTTCTGCCTGAATTGCTGGTATTCATGAACACACATTGATAGACCTCCCTATGTCTCCCTGCTGCTTCCCAGCGTTGAGTTTTCCATGCCTGTTGATATGGAAAGCCTCCTTGTCCTTGGGCCGGCTCAAACCATGGCTTTGTGCTTGCCTTGGCCTCCCTCGCTCTCCTCCCCTCTCCTTGCCCTGATGACTGGGCCTATGTTTGTGTAACCATATATATCAGCGAGGAGGACGCTTGTGAAACGTTAATCTCCCCTCTTTTTCTAACACTGATGAATTTCTAGGTTTTCCAGCTGCACGGCCTGGCATGTTTATGCCCAGGCCCCGATGCCCTGTAGGCCTCCTCTATCACTGCAAAGGCATCACTGTCCACACCACAGCCAGAGTGTGTTTGTCTGTGTGTGGATGTGCGTGCATGGTATGCTTTATGTGTGTCTATTTAAAAAAAAAAAACATCAAAGCTTTATATTCTCATGCCCATCAACAGTAAGAGTCTGGTGATGGATGAAGAATCTCCAACCTCCCTGCTTTTTCCTCTCTCGCTCACTGGATTCCTGCCCGCAACGGTACCAAGTATTCTCGTCACTTGTCAAGATTCTCAGACTTCACAGACGTCATGACTTGAAACGTGTTGATGAGGCAATTGGGGCTATTGTAGTTACCTCTCCTACATCTCCTCACACTTGCGTGGAGGTCCTAGTTCCCAGCTGAAGAGAGCAGATTTCACCATCCCCCTCTCTCTCTCTCTGTCTCTCTGTCTCTGTCTCTCTCTCTGTCTCTCTCTCTCTCTCTCTCTCTCTCTCTCTCTCTCTCTCTCTCTCTCTCTCTCTCTCTCTCTCTCTCTCTCTCTCTCTCTCTCTCTCTCTCTCTCTCTCTCTCTCTCTCTCTCTCTCTCTCTCTCTCTCTCTCTCTCTCTCTCTCACCCACCAATCTCTGATTCACTCAAAGTTGTGTCATCTCAGGAACCGGTCTGGACATTTTGTATGTTTTCAAAGCAGAAGGTCTTGGCGAAGAGTTTGTTTGTTCTCGTTGGTTCCCCACCCTCCCACTCACTCTCCATGTGGTTGCAGAGTGATGCCCGGTGAGTCATCACTCCAGCCGGTACTTGAAATACCGAAGAAGAAGAACAACCCGTCATTCGACAGCTGCTTCAAGTTGACGGCTTTGCGAATTTTTCGTAGGGATGGAGTTGTGGAAAGATTCGAAGAAAACAACAATCTTCTTGTTGTTTTTAAAAGTTGGAGCCACTCTCATCCAGGCTCCCTCTGGGTGAACCACTCTGAACCTTGAAGTACATTTGTCCGCACTGAGATCTGGAACAACGATAATGGGGGCGGTCGGGGGGATGAGGTTGGGGGGGGGGGGTGATCGAACATTAATATCCAGTGTTTCATCCAGCCATCACCCTAAGCTTCATGGCAGGTTTTGGAGGGAGGGGAGGTCAGGACAACCCCTACAACATGCTCCCCGTTACATTACACACAATTGCTTGACCCCCCCCCCCCCGGGGGTGGGGGGAAAACGTTCTCGGCACTTCCACCACATCAACATGTACCATTACATCAAGGTCTGCCAATCCCCCGCATGTATACACCGTTGAGAGAGTAAGAGAGAGAGAGAGAGGGGGGGGGGAGGGGGAGAGAGGGAGAGAACAATGCTATTAGATTATGGCACGCCCTGAGCCAATGTAATGCAGAAGCGACTTTAAAACCACGTCGCGTCCAGTCACTCTCTTGATGGAAGGGAGGGATGAAGAGGGGATGAAGAGAACAGAGGGGGAGAGAGGGTATGTAAGAGCAGGGGGGGGGGGGGGGGGAGTCACAAGAGGTGTGGATATGACGAGGAAAACAACAACAGCGGCCATGAAGCGAGCGTGACTTTTACCCCGCGATGCCCTTGAGCAAACTGTCATTCAGAGCACTTTAATTAATTTCTCAGGGCTGCCTTCCCCACCATCAAGCTCAGGCACGCCATATACACAGGAAGGGCAATAATGTGATGGAAACCATGTCAACAACTTCAGATTAGATGTATAAAAAGGGTTGACTTTATAATGTGGAGGAGACGATCTGGCTCTCATTGCGTTATCCTGCGGCGTTCAGGTCAGCCGCTGCAACAGAAGTAGGTAATAAGAATCGGATGGAGTGGGAGCGGTACTGTTTTTTTTTTCTTTCTTCTCCAAAACGTCGCCCTGCATTGTTAGGGTGTATAATTAAGACTTCATTGTGACAGCCATTGAGAGAGGTCTAATGAGGCCTCTGATGTATTCAACGTGAATATGAATATTGAATTTTTAATATTTTATGGGTTTCTAATTGCCCTGGTTGCCGTTAATGGCTTTGTCTGTTGGATATTACCCAGACAGAGTGTGAGGCGTAATTGTCTCTAAAACCCCCGAGTTGAGTTGATCTAATAGTCCCAGTCGCACGCAAGAGACGCTTTTGTTCTCTCGCGATTTCCTGTGTTCGTATCTCCAGGGCAAGAAACACAAATCTTGACCGAGGGGGGGCCACATCTCCGGCTGCAAATACATTTAAACTACACTCCCCCTCAACCCCACCAGCAAGACGCATGTGTATATATATATATATATATATATATATATATATATATATATATATATATATATATATATATATATATATATATATATATATATATATATAATTAAAATATATCACACACTATGCGCTACCTTGGAATAGAGTTTAATGGCCGTGTCGTTCCTTTGTAGAGCATGTCCGCCGGCCTTAATCTTCCCCGTCGCTGACATCTTAATAACTCAACCCGCTTCATCCATTTCCACAGGAGACTCCGGCATGCGGGGGAAGGATTAGTTTAATGAATTTGACAATTAGTAACAGAAGTTAATGACTGCATGGGGCTAAGTACCCTGATGGACAGAGCTGGGGGGACTGAGCGCCTGCTTTGCTCTGGGCTATACATCCTCGTTAATAGCTGGGCTGTCTATGTGGGAGAGGGAAGAAGGCAAGGGGCTGGACCAGGCCTTTGTTTAGTCTGCCTGGGACGGGGCTCCTTTGGGGGCTGGGAGGCTGGTGGTGGTGTTGGTGGTGGTGGTGGTGGTGGTGGTGGTAGTGGTGGGGGTGGGGGTCCGTGGTTGCCTTGCACTTTAGGCCAGGATTTAGTCCTGCTGGGTGGGCATCCATTAACCCAAAACCCTCATGGTACCTGGAACAGCTGATCCTATCCTGAAAATCCATTGAGGGGTTCACAACGGGGTTCAACCTAGGGGAAAAACGGACTCAAGATCACAGGGAAAAGATGGACGTTTCTCTGTGTTTTATTTTCACTGGGATCCCATGCCAGCAGTCATGAAGACAAGAGATGTGGTTTGTGGGTTGGCGTAGTCCTGGTGACCTTCTGCCTTGATTTATGTTATCGTTGCCATTGCTCCTCACCCAGATCCCCCCCTAACGCAGTCAAAACACCACTTGGGCCAGATAGCGCTCA
>OLKM01000066.1:83467-90830 GCA_900291075.1 Melanogrammus aeglefinus
CTGAAAGGGGGGGCGGGGGGGTGGATTGGGGGTGAGTGGGGTTGGGGGGTAATGCAGAGCCAGTTTGAAAATGGATTGCGTGGATTGCGAGTGATTTCACCGCAGCGCTAATGAAACCTGTCAATAAGCGCGGCGCGTATAGCCATTGTCTCGAAGCAGCATTCTGTACTCCGGCTTGTGCATAACTCCACCTTTGTGGTCCGTGAAGTGCAGATTAAAATCGAATACATCTCATTTACCTTCTTATTCATCTGCTTCTTTTTCTGTGTGTCTCTCTGGCACTCAGGGATGAGGTTAATGGGGCTGTCATCTACTCTGTCTACCTACCTGTTTTGGAGCCTGAGGACAGAGGGATTGGATTACAGAATAACAGAAGAGTAGGGAGAGAGAGGGAGGAGAGTTTTTCTTTCCTTCTTTTTGTGGGTACACGGTGGGGGTATTTCTAACCTGTATCTACTTGACTGGGGGTACGGATTTCCTTTGACCACGGCGGTGATAAATGATGATTACAGCCACAAAAGAGTCTTTCTTTTTTCATTTTCAAACCGCGCGTGGCGATAGATCACGATGCAGACACTGTTTACGCGCTCCTTAAGTGCTTGTTGTCGCCTTTGGTTGCAACCTGTTAAGGAGAGGTCTCGGCGAGACCGATGACCCGCGGAACAAATTCAGGATTGTCTGCATGTCTGTCAACACCGCAGATGAGATGAACGAGATACGTGCTACACAAAGGAATGCTTAGGATGGGCCACCATCCATTAATCCTTTGCGCTGTATCTGTCAGATTTATTTTTTGATGGTTTAATGAATGGCAAGATGATTATCAAAAGTTTGCCCATGGCCTTGTCATGGTTTGTTTGTTAAAAGTAACATTTGCTTGAGACCAATGTTTTAACTGTTTTTTTTTCTTCTTTGTACATTGGTCCCATATCAGCGGTTGATATCTATGAATATGATCTATGACATCTATGACTCTAATTGGAATGCCCTACACCCATTGAAGTGATGGTCAATTAGAAAAAGGTAATTAGCCAATTTGGTTGACCCCTTTTGTTTTATCCGTCTTAAAATGAGGCGCTCACTGAACCCTGTGACTTCTCGTTGTAAAAAAACATCACTAAACACAGACAAAAATCCCCAGAACGCACATATTCTGCAATTCCCCCGCCTTCCATATTACAATTACAAAGGAGCATTACCTCAGGTGTACCGGAATGTGTATCTTAGCTAGCTCTAGGGCTTCTACAGTGTGGGGGGGAAAGAGAGAGAGAGAGTGCGAGAGAGAGCTTGAGAGTGCACGTGCATGCGCGTGTGTCTGAATATGTGTTTTGGCTACAGGTAGAGAAAGAAAGATCTTATCACCCTGACTCCTCACCTATCCCGAGGCGGGGGGTAATTAGAAAGCAGAGAAGTGAATAGGGTTGCAGGAGCCCAGGGCACTTTAGGCACCACTCACATAATTGCAGCTTTGGCGGGAGCAGGTCTGAGCAGTGAGGTGTGCTGTTTTGGGGAGATTGGCTGACAGAGGGGCGTACCCCTAGGCCTTAGGTGTGTGTGTGCGTGCTTGCGTGTGTTTGTGTGTGTGTGTGTGTGTGTGTGTGTGTGTGTGTGTGTGTGTGTGTGTGTGTGTGTGTGTGTGTGTGTGTGTGTGTGTGTGTGTGTGTGTGTGTGTGTGGTGTGGGGGGGGGGGGATGTCGATGTGTTTTTTTGTGAGAAAGCGAGAGGGAGAGATTTGGAAGGATTTACTTGCACGGACCTCAGTGGGAGATAAAGAACAAGTCTTGCAGGGCAAAGGTTAAAGCCACATCTGAAATGGCAGCCAAAGTAGCTCATGATATCCTGTGGTGTTTGGACTGAGTAATATGGGTTTCTTGTTTGCAAGAACTAGCCTAGAGGAGCTTAGTATTCCTTCGTTACCGACTTAAGAGGAGGGATGGAAATTAATGGTGAACGGATCAAGAAATAAAAGAAAATGGTTATTTTAAGATGACAAATCCGTAGGGTGAAAAGACAGCTGTCCAAACGCGGGATAATCTTCGAGGTGAATTCTCTTGTAGCTTTTTTTTTTTATAACAATGGCAACCTTAAACCCACACAGAGATAGGGAAAATTCCAGTCTTTGAAGATGCGGAAATGCATTTGTTGTGACGTCTGAACTTTTCCTGAAAAGGTTGATCGCATCAGGATGTCAGAAGTCACCTCTAATTGGCGGGATAGATGCAGACGTAAGAGAGAAAATACCAAAACATCCTGAACAACCAGGGATTCGTTTTTTCGGCATTATCTCGTCATCATACATCATTTACAAGCAACGTAATTGGCGATTCCAAACGGGACCGTTAAATATTCATGTAATTAGTTAATTGATTGATTAGCGCAGGTGGCTGCGGGGTTGCAGGTTCAGTGTCTCCTCCAGCAGTTAATTGGTCCTTAGCTACATATATAATTGGCGTGTGTGGAATCAAGGCTGATCCGTCGGAAGCCCTTTATCACTGCGTGATCTCTTCCATTCTCCACAAATGCTCCCCTTTGTGTACGGTGGGAGAGGTTGTTGCGTTGATACATATATTTTTATAGCCTTCGTACAGCGTTCTAGCCACCGCCATGCTAATCGTTTGAACCTGAACGCACGCTAATAATGCAATTAACATTGCATACAATGTATTATGCAGTTTTGACAACCTTTGTGTATGCACATGCATACCTGTAATTCTATGTTTTTGGTCTAAGTACATTGTGTGTTTCAGCAGAATGAATAAAGACTAAAGTCATAATACAGTCGCCGCCAAAGCCATATGTTATAGAACCGAAATGTATGCAAATACTCACTGCATAAATAATTGTGCGGTAAATGACTGCATACTAATCAAGGAAAAGTCCTGACCGAACGATACGCTTTTCCTTCCAGTTGTCTTTCAACTCATTTTAAAGACCTGTTATTAAAACGTACACCTGACAGTAATGTTCTGGTCTCTATTGTTAACTGGTATTGTAGTGAAGCTCTGTGGCCATCCAAACAAAGCAAAGAAAGACAGTGGCAGCAGTGATGAATTAGTAGCTTGAGGTGCTACAGGGTACCCTTGGCTCAGGTCACATTCTCTTTTCAGCCTCCTGCCCAGAGTGCGGGTTAATTGCGTTTTAATTTAGTAATTATAGACAACATTATAAATCAACGTTGCCGTTTTTTTTTTTTTACATCATCAAGGACAACACAAACATACAAATAATGTTTAATCTGTATTACTATTATTTATTTGTTTGTTTGGTGCTGGTATTCATGAATGTTAAGAATAGCATTAGGACAAAGTGCCATTGATTGTCCACTAGCCAAACCCTGTTTTTCGGTTCAAAGCGATGCACAATAGATGGAGTGTTTCCTAGGTTTTGATGTCTCAAGACATCCATCATACCTATTCGTTCTGTTAACCCTCACCTTGGCCCATTCCCAGCCAACATTAATGTCTTTGAACAGAGTCATCAAGTTAGTTCAAGGGTTAATGATGAAATGAACAAATGGTAGAAGCTATGATCATTTATACGTTTTTCAGCAATATATATCCTCATTTAGCTCGTCCTAGAAAATCAATTAATTGGTTCTGCTATTTTTTTTAACAGTTTTTTAACTGCACAGTGTTATTGCACACCTTTTAAATATTATGGATTCTATGGTATTATTTTTGACCTACTACCCATATTATTCATTGGAAATATTATTCTATTCCCTTTCAAATATTCCCTTTAGGCTGACGATATACCATACGATTTGATGTGATTATACTGCTGCAGACAACTTTTCTGTTATCGGAAAGAAATTCAATTAGGTGAAATGATTGCAGTTTCCCCATCAGTGTCTGGGTATGAATGTGTAAATGGTCACAAATTAAATTGAAGCCGTCTTAATTCAATCTGTTTCAAATCAGGACTCCTACAACAATGGCAGACTTTTGATATTGTTTCAAGACCATAGTTATGGCTCATCTTTTGTTCAGTACTCGCCAATCAGATTAGTTCTCTGGAGATGTTCCCATACAACAAGATAAGTTGTTCCTAATGACACATCGTCAGCACAATGCAGAGCACTTACAATTCTACAGACGGTGCCACTGAATAGATACAGTAAGTACAGTTATACTGTAAAGGAAAGGTTGTTGGTGCAAACCATAGAACTAACTACCAATAGTTGCGGTTTGCAATCTTTAATTGGTTGTGACTGATAACAAGCTATTGTATAACCATATCTAGAAAGAGTGGCTTAATGTGAGATAAGACCCCCAAGGCTTTAGAAAATTATGCAGTGAGTGAAGTACTTTTTAAGCCTGAGCTACTTTTTAAATGTATTACAAGATGCTGTTAAATAGGAGATTGGATTGAACCTTGTTGTTTTCTAAAGTTTTCCAAAGTAGTGCTTCGTCTTAGCATCTTTTGTTTGTGTGCATGCACCATCCTTTACAGTTTCTTCTCCTGTTTTATTTTCTATACGAGATTAAGATTGGGTGATGTTGAACAACTGTTGTTTTGCCAAAGGTCTTTGAAAGCATTTGTCTGATGTAGCTCACCTTCCACCAGAGAAATGTGTATTTCTTGCATTTAAAAGCCGAAATGTTAACCACCGCGAATCCAATTTCCTCTGCCTTTTCTCTCAGAAGCGAGGATTAAATGTGTTCCGTCAGTCAGCATGCAAGATCTAAAGACAACCCCTTTATGTCGATGATACTCTACTCTACAATATCTCAAATCTCCTCCAGCTTCTAATTTAGCATTAGGCTCAGTGTATATATCAGAGCCTGGGAAAATTCAGATCTACTTTCAATTAAATGGGCTGCCTGCCGCCGCTGGCTTACATAAATCGACCTGTTAAAGGTAGGCACGGGCCAATCAGGCTTGCTAAAAAGCATTAGTCAAAGGCTTTGCCCACCAAATAATTGCCATTGACTTTCGACAAGGGGGAAATGGACTGCAGAGTTCATCTTTCCATCTTTAAAAGCCTTGGATTTCATGAATGAGTTGTTCTTTCAACAGACTCAGGCTTATTATTCAGTTGTAGTTATTTTATCTTTACAATGCGGCAATTGTATTTTCCTACATTTTTGCACTTTGATTATTTTACATAAATGCCTTTTCCAAACACATGCAAGAGATACAAAAAATCTTAAAACGACTTCTAGACTAGACTTCATTCCTTGATAAGCCCAACAACTTACGATAAGGCAGTAGAGCGAGATGTATTTTCTCATTACATGAGCCTTGTTTTAAAAGTTCACCACCTTTTTAATGGCGGTTTTATAGAATAACACAGGATAAAAAGAGCCTTTTAAAAGGACAGCCATTCCTCTTGGTCTTCCTAAATGACACTATTCTCTCCGCCAAAGTGTGGTCTTTGCTGTCTCGATTGGCAGGCTAATGGCCGCTTCTAGTGGGCTTATTTGGGTTTAATGTTGCATAATGAGGTTAGGTAATTGGGTTTAGGTCAAGTTGTTAAACAGGTCGAAAAGGAGACGGCGATGGGACGATCATGCAAATGAATGCTGCTAGATTTGGAGGAGACTTATATGGGTTGTTGGTCGGGAAGTCGTTCTCTTCCTTCTTTTAAAATGACGGTGGTCCCTTGTGGATTCATTGCACCAATCTCCATCTCCACAACAGTTGTGTTAACCTTTTTAGTCAACCAAGGACGTCAATTAGGAGACACTCGTACAAGTGTTAACTGTTCCTGGGGACAGATTTCATCGTTTGAATGGCACTTCTACGTCATTTTCACCAACGGGCTTCCTTCACATGTAGATCTATCATCCCGCCCGTCAATATCAAATCATGTAGCATGTATTATTTAAGAGAAGGAAAGTTAATGAACACATTAAAGAAAAGGCGACATCCCCTAGCAATTTGAAGCCAATCATTAAAATGTGTTAAAAGGCATGACTAATTAAAGGGGCTATTTAAATAGGATGGAATTTTAATGCTCTCATCCCCTACCCTCTTTTGCGCTCTCCCTCTCTCTCTCTCTCTCTCTCTCTCTCTCTCTCTCTCTCTCTCTCTCTCTCTCTCTCTCTCTCTCTCTCTCTCTCTCTCTCTCTCTCTCTCTCTCTCTCTCTCACTCTCTCTCTCTCTGTCGCTCTATATCTCTCCCTCTCTCCCTCTCTCCCTCTCTCCCTCTCCTCATTACCTTTGTGGCAGGGTTAAGATGAGACAATGTCGAGATTAGATATTCTCACACTAATTAAAGACCATAGTTCCCCTGGGAAGAGAGTCAGGGCTTCTTTTTCTTCTTCTTTATTCACCCCATCATCTCCACCCTTTTTCTCCAACCACCCACTCTCTCTCTCTCTCCCTCTCTCCCTTTCTCCCCTTACTCCCCTTCCCCCGGGATCACTGGATTCTGCAGCGAGCAGGAGAGAGGGGTGGTGGCGCTGCTTGGTCTGAGACGTAGACCGCCTGTCATGCACAGAGTTAAACTGTCACCACTCTTTCTTCCATCCAGAGCCATCCACCCCCACACTCATGCCTCCCTCCCATGCCTGCTTCCACAAGGGACAACCAGGGATGACGCATTGACCTTTGGGGTTGTCAGGGCAAAAGGATGGATTCTCACCTTATGATTCATTTGATCCTGTAATTGACCGCGTGGCCGAAAAAAGGTGTTTGAATCGGATTTCATGGGGAATTACACGGGAACAATTTGGAGAATCAAGGACATGGAATATGTCAAAGATTGAGCGATAAAGTGCATGGGTGGAACCAATGGGTAAAAGACCCTGCGTCACCCTTCCCTTTTCCACGACTGCTGTTCTCTTCCCAGGCCTCCGAGTCTCTTCCACACCACTTCTGGGCAGTAGGTGGCAAGGGGAGAGGGTAAATAAACATGATCCATTTCCCAATGATAACGTTCTCAAAGAGGGAACCATGATGAGGCAGGCTTTGGCCACAACAGACCCAAAACTGTTCCCCTCACCCGGAGAGATCTGTGTACACGACTCGCAGGGTCAAACAAATAGATCTGGCGTGCACGTTTACATGTGTGTACTTTGTTGATCAAATCTGTCTCTCTCTCTCGCTCTCTCTTTCGCTTTTGTATTCACGATCTCTTTCAATTGTATATTCTCTCTCTCTCTCGCTCTCTCTCGTCTCTCTCTCTCTCTCTCTCTCTCTCTCTCTCTCTCTCTCTCTCTCTCTCTCTCTCTCTCTCTCTCGCTCGCTCTGTCACTCTCTCTCCCTCTCTATCTTGCTCTCTGACTCTCTCACTCTCTTGCTCTCACTCTCTCTCACTCTCTTGCTCTCACTCTCTCACTAATCTCACTCTCTCAGATCTCTCTCCTATTCTCCCCTCTCTAATCTCTTTCCTATTTTTCCCTCTCTGCTATGCTCT